>CACVKI010145471.1:0-21604 GCA_902732785.1 Trichogramma evanescens | reverse complement strand
AAAAAATATAGATAGAAAATCGACGTTTATAGGGGAGGAGGAAGGTAGGAGGGGGTAGGGGGTCCCAAAATTTGGCTTTGGCACTTTTTTATCATGTACTATAACATGCCAAAAGCGCGTCAAGATCGGTGACATACGTGCGGACGAAAATTTAAAAAAGTATTATTTTGACCCATATATTTACAATTGGATGCCATTGCACATTTTCGGTTATGAAAAAAAGCGTATTTATCACATACATAATTTTAACAAACTTCTAGATTTGTCCGATAGGTAGTTTCTGACATTTTATACTGTTTTTCGGTGTCAACTTGAATTCGATGGAGGTACAAAAAAATCTTAATCATCTTGGTGAACCGTCATTTGGTACTTCAAAAAATCTGATTTACTTCCAAATTTCCATTCCCACTGGTCGCATGGGGGTAATCTTTGCAACCCACGTGGACTGTATTTTGGTGTCTTCTCAAATTGCTTGGATCCCCAAATTTTTGCTCACATTTGTCACATGTGTAATCTTTTCGACCTTCATGAACTGTTCTTTGGTGTACGAGTAAATTCGATATTCGTCCAAATTTTTTCTCGCACTTATCACATCCATAATCTTTGCGACCTTCGTGGACTGTTTTTTGTTGATTCAACAAATCTGCTTTTCTTCCAAATTTCTTCTCACAATTATCGCATGCGAAATCTTTGCGATTTTCGTGGATTATTTTTTGGTGCTTTATCAAATTACTTTTAAACCCACATTTCTTTTTGCATTTATCACATACAAAGTCTTTCTGGACTTTATGAACATTTTGATGTGTGACCAAATGTATTTTTTGTCCAAATTTTTTCTCGCATTTCTCGCATGCATAATCTTTGCGACCTTCGCGTACTGTCTTTAAATGGATTAGCAAATTTGAATTTTGTCCAAATACTTTCTTGCAATTGTCGCATGTGTAACTTTTGCGATCTTTCGAAGGTAAAAAGTGTACCTTCTTTATATGCCAGCGCAAACTCCGTTTATTTTCGAATCTTTTCGCACATTTTTCACATAAGTAATCTTTGAAAACTTCGTGGAATATTTTCTTATGCTTAAGTAAAGTTGACACTTGTTTTCAAATTTTTTCTCACACTTGTTGAACTGGTAATTTTCATGATCTTTGTGCACTAATATTTGGTGCGCAGACAAATTCGATTTTTTCACAAAGTTCTTATCGCACTTGTTCCATGAAAAATCTTTCTGTTCATTGTGAATTGTGTCTCGATGTGTTTTCATGTCTGATTCTAGTGTAAATGCCTCGTGGCAAATATCTCAAACGTGTTGTTTGTCGTCTTTAATAATAATGTCGTGTTTGATTGAATTATTTTCCGAGACAACTTCTTCCGATTTTTTATCATTTTTATCCATTTTATTAGTTGAATTGAATGATGGATCCTTTTATTTAGATCTAGTTTTATCGAGAAAGACAACATTCAAACTAATTTGTTTTTACTATAAACATGATCAATGTATTCGAGGTAAAATGTCGTTTGTGATCATATTGTTTACAATCAAGTTACCTATTATTTATTTATTATCTATTTATGATTTATCTATTATTACATTTTCCTAACAAATTTTTGTACAATCTTTTTGTAATATCGAGTCGATAGATCTTTATAAATAAATCATAAATTATAAAAAAATTTAATATTTCATATGAAATTTGTCGCCTCTGTCCGCTGTCGCTTTCAATGCCATGGCATGGTTTGAGTGCTCCATAATCCACTGCAAAAGCTTATCATATTTCGAAATAAATAAAAGTAATTATTGATGGGTATACAAGGCTAGATGAAGCACGAAGTAGAATTTTTTGAGGTAAACTTAGGTTCAAGAGTATATGTAGCAGATTTGTGAGTGAAGCTCGATCTTGAAACGAGATAAAAAATGAAGAGTTTGAAACCCCCCTTTTTCATTTATTTTTTATTTATTGTTACAAATATGCGTCAAGTATTATATACTAAAATACATTATATAAGTTAGTTGTAAACAATGTGGAGCTAATGGAAGCTGAAAATGAAGGTATACTCTTGATTTTTTTTTCGATAAAAAGTATTATTTAGAAGAGTACAGTAGTTGTTACAAAAGCTAACATTGGCATGATTTTGCTATATTATTAAATTTTACTGGATTGACGAGAAGGATTGTTACTCTTGATCGATTTCTGCTCTATTTTTCCTTTTGTCGATTTATTTGTATGGACGAACTCACCCCTGAAAATTATGCACAATTACATTCAACAATATTTGTGGCGTAATTTGAATGAATTAGCCCAAGCTTACAATTCAACGCGCAGAGCTTTTAAAATGGGAGGTGTCAGAGGCCTGACTACTGGTTGAATCTCAGGTACTACGAGGTGACAGTAAACTGGAACCTATAATTTTTTTCGCAGACAAATAACCGTTTATTTTTATCGTGCAACTAATGCAATTAATGAAACGATGCATTATAAAACTATACTCACGTAAGGCAATGTATCGTCCAATTCAATGGTCGGTACATCGCCGTACAAGTCCGGAATATTGAAGTGTTTACCAAGTATGGGCGATTCGATGGCAAAGTTAACGTTACCGAGGCAGCTTCGAGTGCTGCAGTGGCTATCGCTACTACTGCTGCTGCTGCTGGCGCCGCTGCTACTGGCACTGCCGCCACGGCGGCGGCGACCCTGGCCCTTGGGCTTTGCCAATGCCGACGACGACGACGACGTCGAGGATCCAGCTGATCGTTTGGATGAGTTGCTGTCTTTCGATGTCATTTTTATCTTTGTCGGTGCAGGCACACGCACGGATTGAAACTGACGCAGCGGTACGCGTGATAATTACGCGTGCCGAGCGGTGTACTACGATGCTTATTTGGTCGATACGTGCTTGCGGTAGTAGGTGAGGTTCCGAGCTAAAATTTATGCGGGGATGGTTACATTACAAGAATCATGATTTCTAATGCATACATTCGATACTTTCATTTTCCCCAATGGTCCCCATTGTAAAACTTTCTCGTCTATGTAAACTTTCAAAAGTTGCTGTCTCTCTCTTTCTCCCTCTTGAGACGCTCTTAACTCTGTGAGCGATTCGAAAACTTCAATCATCGTTAATTTCCGACACTCGGTAAATTAAGGCTTTATTGTTACTGGTGTAGATGGAAAAGACTTTGTAACAGGAATTTTACTGAAAAAGTTTTCAGCTCTTGATAATCGTTTGCTGAACATTCCAAAAATTTTATTGCATTTCAGTATTTTACAAAAAAGTAGCAACAAATTCTTATACTTTACGATAAGTTAAAAATTTTTTACATAAAATTTATAATACTATTATGGGCTTGAAGAAGTTCAATTGCGTTTATGTATTCATCCTTTTTGCTGGAAATTGTACCACTTAAACGTCCCTCGCAGACAATTCAGGCTAAGTAAAGAATGGCACTGACTGTATGATTCATTTTGTCTACTATTACAATCCTATCTTTCTTTTTCACCGTTCTCCCAATTCCAACCTTAACAGCAAAAAATCCCGAAAGATATGGCATGTATATCTGCCTGTAAACGAAATCCCACGATGACATCCGAGTAGAGATCTCGCTAATAAGCGACTGTTGAGCCTCGTATAAGAGAGAGAAAAAGAAAGGGCTCCGAGCGGCAAGTTCGATTAATCGATTTCCTGTTCTCGGCGCAGCGCTCCGTGGGCACGAATTCTTCCTGGTCATTTCTTGCTGCGTCGTTTTGTACATGATCCGCGAAATGGATACCTAAGCGCTTCCGAAAATACTCCTCGCTCGATCTCTATACCCACACAAGTCTATAGCCCTCTACTCTGCTCCGTTTCTGGCTCTCAGACTACTCGGGTTACTAAGCGAAAGGGGGAAGAATGAGTCAAAAGCCTACATATCTGCTGCCAGCAAACATATAACTGCCTTCCGTACATACGTATGTATGTGTGTGTGAGTGTGCGTGCCAAATAAACCGACTTCAAGTCGAGATATGGAACAGCAGCAGCGGCATGGATGTCTATAAATGGGACGTGCTATGGTTCAGAGGGATGGATTTACTCGGTCAGCGCACGAGCGCACGGTGTAAAACGGCGCGAGCAGTATAAGTACAGCCACCGGTAGCGAGTGGAAATATCAATAATTCAGCCGTCGTCGAAATTTTCTCGCTCTCCTTCTTATTGCTCAGACGCGCAAACTCCGAACGAGGCGAAATACCGGCGCGGCTCAGCCGATACGTATATATGCATAATTTTTGATTACCTTCTTACGGCTAGTGTTGCAACGCCTACTCGTTCCCTGCAACTCGCTGCACAACTACGTAATCGTCGTAAGAGTTTATTTCGTCGAGCGAGGATGCTCGAATACAAGTTAATGTGCATATCGTCGAGTAGTCGATTGTTGGTATGACGGCACGAAACGAAAATATATATCTCATGCGCTCTCGTGACCTCTTGATATACCGCATATGCCCCATCGTTCCCAAGCGTTATAATAATTAATTTGCGTTGGCGTCGGATAATGAGCTTAGCAACCTTCTCTCTTTATTAAATGGAAAATCCGACGAGAAACGGCAAGTTGAAACATACTTGCGGTGCACGTGCATCGCCCTGGTTGTGTATAAATATGCTTTCCCACTCTTCAACATTCTAAAGCAGAATTAAGATTGAATCTCTCTTTTGCCAATAATAACGGCGCATGTGTATTTATCGAATGATCCTCGCGATAGGCGAATAGTCTTGTCGGCTTATGACAATGATACAGCCGCAAGCTCGGAGACAACAACGAAAATCCAAAGTAAATAAAATCAATCGAACGACGGCTTCGTCGTAAAGGTCGCTTACACGGCGCGTACAATATACAGCATACGCGGGTGTGCAGCTGTTATCGAGATACACACATACACGCGCGTGACGACGTCTCCTCAAGGGTAGAGCGAAAGAGCTCGCAGGGCTCGACGCCAAACATCCATATTCTAAGCTTGCAGAGCTTTGGCTCGTTGTCGTCTACGCGCGCACATACGTACGCGATATGTCGTGCAGTATCAGTCGATGCAAAACGATGGCGCTGTGTGTGCGACGGTGCTGATGAGGGTGGAAAAAAAATGCTCTACACACGCGCGCACGTGTGAGTGCGTACATGTGCCTTGGCTTTCTTTCCAGCTAGCGCAGTAGCAGCAGCGAAAGCTCGTATACGTATATATCGCAAGTGGGTGGGTGATTGTTGTACATTTGCACGTATATATACATATATGCGTCCGTCCGTGCGTCTATCGATTCGCGCATACCTACCTAGTTATACTTATAGATACGAACGGTACCGACTCGTGCGCGGGCGCACTAAAAGCCCTTCACAGCAGCAGCAGCAGCAGCAGCAGCAGCGTGAGTTTGAGCTTGCGACAAGGATAGCCGATAGCAGCAAGCCGAAGAGAGGCGAAAAAGTAGGAAAAAGCTCGTCGGCTGACCGTGCCAGCACTGCCAGCAGCAGCAAATGGCCGCGAGATGGAGCTGCTTCGCGAGAGACAGGGGTAGTAGGGGTGTAGTGGTAGGCGATGCTGCTCTTACTCTTGGGTGTACGAATGTGTGCCGCGCATGTACCCATGTATACGTGCGATCTGTATAGATTGGCTCGGCAGGCGCAGCAGCAGAGCGCACGAGCGTGCCGCGGATAGATTTTCGTACCCCCTTTTCCCTACACACCTACACAGAGACACAGGCTCTATGTGCGCATGTATGTAGCCTCCATCGTCGTGGCTGTACACGCGAACGCCAAGTAATTCGCGCACACATACGTAGCCGATGCGGACACAGGCATAGGTTTGCTCGACGTACATAATGCCTCTCTCGTAACCGAAGGATCTTCTTCTGCAGCCGCTCCATACTCGTCGTCGTCGTCAGTCCGACGTAACTCTGTATGCGTGCCGTTTGTGTCGTATCGTTATCTAGTGTCCGCGTACGACTGTAGTGTGCACATACAGTGGAGCAGTGCGTACAGTGTCGATCGCCGTCTTCGTCGTCGTCGTGGTGTGTATGTGCGCGCGCGCGCGAGCCCCAAAGCGACTGCCAATACTGCTCTGCCGAGCAGTTCTGCATCTAATACCCCCTGTAGTACTATGTTATAGCTCGGCTTGGGGATAGAAAAAAAAGGCAGGAGAGAGAAAAGGGAGTCAAAAAAAAAGGCGAGAGAGACGGAGAGCTTCCCACATCCCGAAGCTCGGGGAATTCGTGTGTCGAGATTGGAATAATGCGCCACGACTGAGCGTGTGTCAGCCAGTCAGTGTTGTATACCGTTGAAGAAAGTCGCAGTCGGGGGTCGCAGCAGCAACTTTCAACGGCTCGCAAGAAGAAGAAGAGAAGGAGAGCCAGCTTTTAGCAGCAGTACCCGCAAGCTAAAAGAGTGTCGGTGTGTGCAGTTGCACACGCGCCCCCGTATTCAAGTGTGTGTGCGTGTGTGTCCGTGCGTGTTGTTTGTGCGTGCATGTGCCTCTCGTTCGCCCGCTCTAGCGTCGTCGTGCAAGCTCTCTCTCGTAAGGAGCACACGCTTCGTGCGTGCGAAATAATAATTCTTAACTCGTAACGACGACACACGCCGTACATCCGTGCTCGTACATGCACACGTCGTCCATGAAGCTCAGGCGTGCCTCTCTGTGCTTGAGTTGAGCTGAAATTCGTCTGTGCTCGTGTGCGTGCGTGCGACGGGGTTGTATGCATCCGCAAGCTCGCGGAGGCTTGCAGTCAAGCTCCACGGAGAGTGTCGCGTCTCTCGAGGGCTCGTCTCCGAGCAGCTCTCGAAGGCTTTTTTCTTCAATTTTACATCGACATCGTTGGGTCTTATCCTGGTGAAGTGTAAGTGTGTGCTTGTGTCTGCCTGGTGTGTCAAGCTGGTGGCTAGCTGCACCAGCAGTAGGCAGTAGCAGAAGCGGCAGCAGCAGCCAGCAACACACCCACAAGTTCGACGTGATATAATATCAACGTCGAGCTTGCACAACGATACAACGTCGACGACGAGCAATCGCCAATAATCGTGAGTATTCGTGTATTGACTCGCGATTGCATATTGTATATTAGCGAATCGCCCGCAAGCTTCGCTAGCGGGTGTGTATACGTGCATGTGACGCGCGCGCTTCTGTGTGCGAGCCTGTGTGTACGTATGTGTGTTTGAGTGCAGCTGCTGATGCACGCCACGATATATGTATAGAACGTACGTATTACGTATGTATTGCAAGACTATGAGTGCACGATTGTGTGCGAGTGAATATGTCGCGCGCGCGCCTGTGTGTGTGCGTGTGTGTGTGTGTGTCAGAATGTCTGTGTGTCTGTGGGGGAGCAAGTGTGTGCTTAACGATCCGACCGAGACTCGGTTAAAGTGCGAGGAGGGATGAGCATTATGCAGTCTGATTTTTCGGAGACTTGTATCACTCTCTTTCCCTTGCACCGACTCGTCTCTCAAAGCTCCAACATTCTGGCGTTATACGATGGCGACCATGATTGTGTTAAAGTGCCGCAGCAAAATCAGTAGTACGAGTCAAGCGTCTCGTCGCGTCAAATTTTTCGTTTTTCGACGCTAGCCATTTGCATTGGGCAAGACAAGAGTCATCAACGATCGATTCTCATGATTTTTGCCTCTCCTGCTCGTGACAATGATGACGATACACATTGCAATGTCGTAGGGGGACCGAGATACAACTTGCCAACGCCATGAATGTGTGTTATAACGTGACACCGTCGAGCAAGGCGCGTGACCTCGAAAAAGCGTATGTGTGTGAGTACGAGTATACAGAAGTGAGGCGAGAGAAAGAAAGAGAGAGAGTCAAGCTTCGCGACTGCTTTTACATATATATGCTGGCGTCTCACTCGCTCACCGTTCATCGATTTTATCGAGGATTTCGCGTTTATATATTATATAAAAATGAAAAGCTAAATCCCTGTCTGTATAATATATCCAGTACATTGCGAGCAATAAACTTATGTATATACGTAGCGCACATGCGTTTCCCTACCTTTCTATCCATCTATCTATATCTTTCTGTCTCTCTCTTTGGCGAGGTATGAGAATTTCTCCTGCCTTCAAGCGGTGCAATGCGAGTGCAAGCCCACGACACATTGGCACTTCTCTTGCACTGCTCGCAAGCTTACTTCCTAATCAATGCGCCTGCAGAAAGGCAGAGTGAAGAAATTTCTCTCTTTATTTTTTATTTCAGTATTTTTGCTGTGTGTGAGTGCGACTGCGTATTATTGGGCGTTACGTCTACGTACCTACATAACTTACGAGTTCATACACACACTTGCACACACTCACCCATGTACACAGACAGTTTCTCGAGGCGGTCATCGATCGATTGCGATTTTCGTCGGCTCATTCGTACGACTCTCTTTTTTCTAATGACTGAGGCTAGCGTGAGAGACCCTTTCTGTGCTCTTCTACTTTCTGTGCTGTACTTTCTGTGCTCATACAAAATTGCATGTCAGTTTGTCTGTGTGTACAAAAAGAAAAAAAAAGAAAAATGAATAGGTTTTATGTGTCTCGCGTGGAAAAACTAATTTTGATTATATCATATATATACAGTTGTCGGCTCGATATGCAAAAAAAGAGAGAGAAACTTCATTGCATTATTATACCGCATATAACGAATAGTAATAAAGTAAAAGCCGAGAGCTGGCTAGAAGCGCGAAGCGTGCAGCATAGCGATAGAAACTTCTTTGACTTTGAGGTCAAGAGGCCTTGAGGGAGACAGATAGAGAGAGAAAGAGAAAGAAAGGCAAGGAGAGAGAGAAAGAACGTCAACATCGAAGCGAGACTGTGTACATGTATTTTCGCTAATGTATGTATTAGTTTTACATCAAGGGTTTATTCGGTGCGTTGTACACATATTTTTGCAGCCGGTCTCGAGTGGCAGAGGTGCGCGCGATCATGAGTACACGAGCAATATGGCTGTGGAAGAGTATCGAATATAACGTTGAGATTTTCAATGAACGTAAATGAAGTTGTTGCCGCGAGTTGAGCGAGCGAGATCTGGTATCACCGACCAAGAGCATGCGAAGTTCCGCGAAGTGCATTCCAGTGCAACGATTTCGAAATCACGCCCCGCGTAAACGTTTTGTCAAATTTCGTTGTAATAAATTTTTGGAAAATAATTGCATCTCGCTTTGATATGCGTACGTTTCAAATGCGCGCGGCCGGCCTCTATTAACTTTTGAGTGCTGCACTTCACTTGTATTAAAAACTTAACGGTGCAAGTGGTACGTTTTTTGGATGGTTAATCACCTTTGCTCGAGTTTTCCCAAGTTGAGTGTCGCAGTCAAAGTAGGAAAAAAAATATAACTACGTCGCCTTTCAAAGTGCAGATCAAGATACGCGAGTGTCGGGGAAATATTACTTTTCATTCGCCGCTCGAAACGTAAATTTAATGCTCAAATGATTTTTTTATTATCACTTGATAAGAAGAAAACTATTTTATGAATGCAATTATTCTAGATACATCGTTATCCAAAGTTCAAGTTTTTGCTATTTCTCCAAGATAAAAGAGTCTTTTTGCTTATCTTCAAATGAAAGTATTAAATCGTTGGAACTCTTAAGCTGCACAATTAAAAATAAAGTCACGAATTTAATGACAAAATCGTCGCTATCTAATTTTCAATAAATTTTCAAATGAATTAGCTGCAGCTAAGAGCAAATTTACACGCAAATAGGCATGGGCTTTTCTCTCGGTAACCACATGCGTGCAAATTTGCTTTTGACAGCTCATCGTATCGCCCACGAGATTCCTCTTGGATTTAGCCGGTCAGTAGTGCGCAGGTCAATGTACACGCATATATCGAGTGGAGCAGCCTATACAGGATGTGCTCAAGAGACTTCTCTTAATTGATGTCTATATAGGTATTCGTAAGTACGTGCGTACGAATGCATGCGCATACGCATAAGTACGTGTAAACAGTCAAGTTATTCGATAACAATTGGCTTGAACTTTACGTTATGCGAATGTACATTTACATGTTATCATGTGTCAATTAATAGTAATTTCATCATTAAGCGCTAAGGGAGGCACGACGTCGAGATATGTACTTCTCTCAGCGTATAAGATAATAACGGTAAAATCCTGTTTAAATGGAATATCGCGCGTAGCTCAGAGTTCATACGGATATTATAGCTTTAATTAACCGATATTCGCTTTTAGACGCGATAACTAAAAATTAATCCGATTATCATCAGACTTTTTTTCATCTGAAACACTTCCTGATGTATGGACGAAAATCAAAAGTATCCCAGGATACAAGTGCACGATGCATTTCAAACTAAATTATGAATCGGCTAATTTTCGCGAAATAACGCCCAGCAAGCAGCTAGCTCGAGCTAATAATATAGTAACAAGTTCAGGGAATTGTGTCAGTCGTGCACCGACGTTTATAAAAACAACCTGGTTCTTTTTTGCTCGCGTATACCGCTGTACTTTCCTGATCTGGCATCGAGAAAAAACGTTAAATAAGACGTGAGGTCTGGATGCTGCAAAAAAACTTTATATTTCGCTTAGCAAAGTGTCCAGGCGAGTTTAATTTTTAATTCCCTCATATTTGTAAGCAGAGAGTGTGCTCGTGCCGTGAAACATACATGGCATCTCACGCTGGCACAAAACTTGGTTCAATGTATCGGGCCGATAGATATACCTTTGGATCGTCTATATATGTGTGACTGTTGTCTAAATATCGATTTTTATAGAATCAGCCCTGGGTAGGCAAGTTTCGATGCTAGTTATAATCGGCCTCAGAAACGTGAGTCATAAATTGCCTGAGTTGAATTTCGATGATTTTCAAGACATGCACTCTTACTTTAGTAAAACTGTGGTTAATTAATCACACGTGTCTCGGAAAAAAGCTCTCGAGTTCAGAGGCAAATCGAATCGTCGAGGTGAAAAGAATAAGCCGAAGCGCCGATGCCAGAGAAATATTCAAGTTCAGGGCGCGAGAGGTATACGTATGTATAACTTCACCGCAAGCTCGCGAGCACACACACGTAGATCTACATACATTTGTGCGAGGGTAATCGTATTAAGACCTTACATAGACCTTTGCCAGCACAAAAGTGTATATAGCGAGCGCTAGCGGGTATTATATATGTATTGATACTGCAACCTTCGATACGAGTGTACATCTCTCGCAGGTACATATTGCACGTTTATTTTCCTTTACGCGAGGAGCAGTCGCGAAAGCTCGTCGCGTCCTCCCTTTCGCATCAATAAGTCGCAAAGATAAACGACAGCGAGAGCAAAGTTAAATTCAACTGGTTGGTATATATGCATTTGAAAGGGAAGACTCGTGGTGAGATGCGACGCGATACAAATCGAGGAAGAGATAGAGAGTTACGGCAATCGATAATTTTTCGCCCGATGTATCGTGTACTCAGAGGTGGCTAAGTCGCATCTACCGAGTATTATCTGCACCTCGATAGCGACGACCGAGAGCAAAAAGCTCGGCTTGCGCTACTATCCGCAACATATAAATGTACATTTTTCATGTCGCTCACGAGCGCACGAAGCTCTAATATTGGTCCGCGTGCGTAAGCGCTAGTTTATAACCCGCTGAAGTCGCGCTCTGAATTTACAATGATTCATCGTACTCCGTTGCCGCAGAGGTACACGCACGCATCTGACGAGCTTAAAGTCTCTATCCAGGCGGAAAGAGATAATTCAAAATGCGTAGGTACCTTCGTGTACGTACGAGACTGCTGCGGTCCGTGAAATACCCGTAAGGTGACGCGTATACGCACCACGGGTATCGCGTTTCAAATAAATCGAGTTAAAATGTCGAGCGTCAGGAACGGGGGAACGAACTACGACGTACGCCAAGCTCGTACGTACAACGAAATTTAATCGAATTGATTCATCGATAATTTCGTTGTCATCGCGCGCACATTCGACGTAATTCTCTCCCAAAGTTTTTCGCCCTTCTCTGCGATCGTGGCCTACGCGTGCGCAAATATGCTTCACACGCTTTGCCGGTGACAAAATGGAAATTAAATTTCGCCGTGCGTACGTCTATAAAGGTAAAAGTCTCGTTGTATATAGACTTGGAGAGCTATGCGATAAACCGCAAGCTCGGCACGTGCATTCAAGATCAGAGCTTTATCTCTCTCTACCTTACCCTCACTTTCCCGGTCTCGAGCGCACAAGAGAGAGAGAGAGAGAGAGAAAGACAGATTAATCTCGTTGAAACGCGTATACCCAGCCGAGAGATTTAACCACGCACACGTCGACTTGGGAGTGAGTAGACGTCTGAGAGGATGATTTTATAGAAGATAACATATGTATAATGTAGTGGTTAGCTAATATATTGCAAGCGCGTATCTCGTCGCGTTGACGCAATTGCAGCTGGTGTAAAGAAGTCTGTAATATAACTTTTCTTATACATTGCAGCTGTTTTCAACGAATGTTAATATGCGCATCTACGAACGAGCGACTGCATCATTTTCTGTACTCGGTGAATGTCATTACGCCTAATCCTATTATATGCAAATTAAAGTCAATTTTAAGGAGTTTTGGTAATTTTGGGCTTTCACAGCTGTTATTATGAATCGAGTGGCTATTTCATAGTTGGTCAAAAGCAAACTTCATAAACTTTCGATACATGCGAGGACGCACGTATATAAAACACGATATGACCTCCATGGGGTTTCTCCGAGGGTGTACGGGTAAAAAGTTACACGCGCGATTCCTCCCACGAGCAATGGATGACTGCCCGGGAGATACACGATACACAGGCACACGCAAGTTTTCCACTACGATGAGTTTATCCGAAAGCCGTAGATAAAATAATTCACATTTCTCGGGTTCGAACTTGAAGAAAATCATCTGCGACAGCTGTTGTATTGCGCCCATTGTTGTTTCTCCATTTATATATAGCAGCTCGAGACAAGAGAAACTTTGTTCTTCGTTCCATCTCGAATTTCCTTAATATAGCTGATTCGAGATTACATTCGATACTGCGGGAAAAGAATAAAAGTGTATTGCGAAACGTCACGTAGAAAATACATCTATCGCTGCTAGTGTGTTGACGAACTTTACCCTCAGGAGCTAGTTGTTAGATAAATATCGTACTATTGAATGGGAAGGAACGACTACCCGATAAACATTTTTGTGTGCATGAACTCCACTCGACTTGTTTCATCAAAATTTCGACTCGCGAATTTAACTTGGAGCGAGATTAATTCAACATTTTTGGTGAAAAAATTCCAATTTTCTGCTTACCTACAAACAAAAAGTCAAAAAGTCACCATGGTATAAGAACTTTTATTACAACTACGAATGTGCTAATTACAAGCTTTTTCCTGTAAAAATGTAAAAATTTTAAATGAGAAACATTTTGGTACTTGATATTTAATAAAAGAGCAGCTGACAAAAATAATATGTTGGCGTTTACTTGAGGATTTACGGGAAAAAAATCACTGACACGCGCAGGCCTAATACGGCTTTTTTTACAAGATGTTTATAATGGCGTCGAAC
The DNA here is from genome assembly GCA_902732785.1 of Trichogramma evanescens. Classification (NCBI taxonomy): domain Eukaryota; kingdom Metazoa; phylum Arthropoda; class Insecta; order Hymenoptera; family Trichogrammatidae; genus Trichogramma; species Trichogramma evanescens. The sequence continues at coordinate 8,111 of CACVKI010145471.1, read as the reverse complement.
GATACGTGAAGCATAAACTTACTCGCTACGAAAATGAAAAATGACTCGCACCACTCAATGTCCGCTTGAAACGATCTCGTCGATCTCCCGTTTGTCCCACGCAGCTGACACGTTGGGCAGGCGCGTTAATTTACAAGTGCGTGAGTGCGCCGATGCGTGCTCGAAGGTGCGCGCACTGTTGATAGTACAATATGACTCAAGCTCGCAAGATTACCCCCGTGCATCTCGTCGCGTTGACGTCAAAGCGAGCGACAGAGAGAGAGAGAGAGAAAGGACAACGTAGTCGACGACGTCTACGGTGACTTTAATCCTGCGTGTGAAAAATATATAAAAAACAACGATGGATCTCTGTATCGTCGCAATTTCGTAAAATGACGCAATACGCCACTGAATCGCTCCGATGTTTGTACAGTGCTCGCGGACATATTAATTGACGCATGATCAGGTTCATCGGGATGGAAGTACGATAACGCAAATACTCTTTTCTCCGTACATCGCAGGAATAAATTCGTAATGCGAAACTCTTTAAGGCATGTAGTATACGTACCCGCGCATTTTACGCTTGGGTCAGAAAATATTCATTGTTTCATTTTCTAATAGCTGCACACAAATCTACTCTGATGAATAATAAATATACAAGAGACAGCGACGCCGTCGACGACGTTGCAAGTGAATCGCGCACTTGCGACTTTATTATTATTATTTTTTTACTGGCTGTATTATACGCTTGGCGAACGCAAGAAATATACAAAATATAATGCCGCTATGTTTTTTTTTCTTGCTCGAATTAGAGAAAGAAAGAAAAAGCACGAAGCGAAAATGGAAATTCAATTATAGCTGCTCTCGAGACTGGCGCGCTCGAGTGCCTTTTCTCTTTTTTTTCTTTACGTATAACATGCACGATGTGACACAAGCTGTGCGGAGCATCGCGTGGTAGATAGGCGTTTCTCCCGTTGCGATTTTCATTCAGCTTTCAGGACGAAAGAAAATTACGTACAATAAGTATCGTGTACATTTCCACGCGCTCGCTTAAAGAAAAAGCCCCCCCCCCCCTGCTATTTCCTTCGACATAGCTCAAAAGCTTCTACATATATTTCGAGGGAGAGATTCTGAGGAGACTCTCGGTCAAATTCATCGGACTATATCAAGTTTGCCCCTTAAGTCACTCGATCGATGTGTCCCGTAAGCGCTCGAGCGGTGAAACTCTCCCTTTCTCTCTGTCTCTCTCGCGCTGTGTATGAAATATGTGTTCCCAGTGTTCCCGATGAATTAAGGTCAGAGCCCGAAACAAAAAGTTTTATGTATACAGCTCTCTCGTAGACACAAAAGAGTATCTCATATAACGCGTAAGTATGAAATTTTTTTCACCCTCGCCTCGATTATATTTTATATATATCGTTAGGCATGGTGTGCTGCTGCTTAGACCAGCCGCTCGTATACGTTTAACCTTGATCGTAGTAAAACGCTTCGACGTGTGTGTATCGTAAACGCGTACATATAACATGCATATGGAAACTAAATCTATAAATATCAAAAAGGTCGATGCCGCGAGCCATGTAGAGATTGACAAAGCATCCTATAACAACAAGCACTCGATACAATATTCATTTATGTATGGAATCGAAATTCTGCCTCGAAATTTATTCGCAAAAGGGAACAAATTGAGAATCTATACATTCGTATATTATATTATGATTCTCGATGCGAGTTTCTAATTGAAGACTTAATTGGCTATGGTTACATTATTAGAGCTTGTTTCAGGAAAATATAGGCAGGATTTCGGGCAAAACTTGTTTACAATTTTTGTTTTTAACATCCGAAGAAAGGGTCAGGAGAAATGAAAAAGAATTTAATTTCGTAAACTCGTTTCAAAGCTCGCAAAACTGGATAAACAAATAACGCAATGCAAAATCTGCTGCTACATCCTTTCTACATATAATGTACGTGCCGTTCTCGCTCGTTTCGCAGCATTGAAAAAGCAGCGAGTAAAGAGAAAGAGTTGAGCTCTACGCGAAGCATCTAACTCTAACGGAGTGTTGGCTGCAGCTCGGAGCTAAAACGAAAAAAGCTCACGGGCGCTAACGTACTCACAGTGGAGCGTGAAAGAGCTTTCGAACCCGAGCGATCGATTCGTAAAAAAACTCGGGGTTGATTAAACTTAGATTCCTCGACCAAAGGGAAAGAGAGAGATAGACATATTTTGTATACGTATTTATTTTTGGGGAGATTCATGTGTATCAAAAAAAAGGATCATGTATCATTTAACTCGAATAAGAGGGAGACAGAATAGTGGAAAATTTTTTATGATACCTATACGCTCTCTCTCAAAAAATAAATAAATAAATAAATAAATAAATAAGTAAATTCTATTCACGCGCAGAATAAAGCTTCGCGAGGCTTTATGTCAAAGACATATTATTATACAAGCAAAATTAATTTTCAGAATTTTAACAAAGCTTGCGCTGGCGCGCGTGCGTACCAAGCAGGCATTACCTTATCAATAATATTACAAATTTTATTGTATATCTGCGTAAAACACACGTAACTACAAAGAAACACATGCAAAGATGTGTGTTACGTTCACGCGCGTCATTATTACAATATCAGCCTCGCGTTGAAAGATTGGCTCGGAAACTTGTTTGTCACGTATTATGTACATACGTACACGCGCCAAGCCATCCCCGATGCAAGCTCGCTCTTTCTTTTCTGGGTTATTCGGCCCTTGAATGTTTCAAGCTCCATATAGGTATTTCGTCTCTCTCTCCGAACGTGAGCGCGCTCGATTGAATCCCGCATATATGTATGTATGATGAATGAAGAGAGGATCGAATCGGTTGAAATCCATATATTACCCCGAGCCCGTGGCGTGGGCAACCTTCGTGCGATTTTCGCATGTACGCATTTAATGACAGAGAAAGGACGGCCAGAGGATAAACGAACGAAGGGATAAAAGATTAAATTTCGTATTCGCAAGGATTAAAACAGTTAAGAGAGATTCTACATAACTGTTTTCTTTTGGAGCTGTCGTCGCGTCAAATAATTACTGCGAAACGCAAGCGTAGCAGTCTTATTATAGTGCACGAGCTCCTTTTCTCATTTATATATAGTCAACGTGCGATAACATAGAGCTAGATAGACGCGTACCGACGTACACGCACTAGTAGTGCGCGGAGCAACACATAGCCACCCGTCTACGGTATATACGTACGAGCACACGCGAGAGAAATATCGATTCGCTGCGGTTCCAACAACTACTAGTGGCGCCTACTACGCCCGGGAATTTCGCCGGGCTAAGGACGATAACGATATCGCGTACTTTCCACGCACAAGCACGGGTGCACGACGTGCGTGGACGCGTATACGTGTGCAACACTCGTGTGTGTGTGTACCGAGCTCCCATGTATTCGTCGACGAGCCGCTGCATGAGTATGCGCCAAGGAAGACTAGATACTATGGGTTGAAAGAAACTCGCGCGCGCGTGGACGCCCACCTAGATATTATATAAGGAGCAAGACGATTACTCCGAGTGAGAGACAAGCGTGTAGCAGTAGTAGGGTGGGTGGTGATATGTAAGACAGGAATACGGCAATCTGTTGAGTTATACGCGTAGATATATATATATATATATATATACGAACGATCAGGGGCTAGAAATTGCAGAACAGAGATGATTGGCTGCTATCTGCGCCCTCGCGCGCCTCTTTATATAACGATTATTATTATATGGCTTGAGAAAACGGAAAGCCCTACTCTACTCGATAGAGAGACAGAGAGAGAAAAGGCTTCGCTTTCGATGCGATCATCGATGAGAAATTAATGCTTCGATTATTTTCATTTCCCCCCCGATCCGTGTACCTCGAGTTCAGTCCGATTTTTTCGTGCTTCTCGAGCGCTTCCAAGTTCGATCTAACGAGCTTTCATTAGACTTTTTGTAACGCTAAACCTTTTTCTTACTTTATAATAATTTGGACGGTAGCCGCGTATTCAGCTGATCTCGAAATGCTTTTTACCTAAGTTCCATTTCTCGTTAATAAGTGCATAAAGCGCGCGATGCTTGCCCCGGCGTGCAATATAGTGAAAAGAAAATTACTGCCCCGTAGAGAGAGAGCGAGAGAAAGAGAGAGAGAAATGTGCTTTCGCGTACGCCTTGTGTATTTTTATGATTCTGCACCTACCGTGCTTATAAAGTGCACCAACACATATACTTTAATGATGTGAGCGCGTTCAAGATCGATCGTGCGGGCGTGTAATAGTTACTTGGAAGTGTTAACGTTGGGTTAGGATTTTTCCCTTTTCTTTTTACGAGTGAAAAAATTATTCCCCTTATATTTTTCATGAGAAAAGAGAGCGTCGTAACATCTCATCAACTTCCCTTTCTCGATCGAGAGTTGAATTATTTCTTCAACACGTGAAGATTCACTTTGATGAATTAGAAAGTGAGAAAAGCGATTTCTTATTCGTGAATTTTTTTTACACTGCGTGTGAGCTTTTGTATTTTTTTACACGCACACACACACACACACACACACACACACACACACACACATCGTGCGTTTAAGCACCACACAAAATAATGAAAAAGAAAACTTTAATGAAAATTATAATTTGGTACCAATTGTACCTTGAAGGGGTTTTCTTTTATAAATCTATTTCTGCAATGGGTGATATAAAGCCCGTCCAATAAAAACAGATTTTTCATAATTTTACAAAGCCTCTCGACACTTTATCCAATTTATTTCTGCCAAACAATTATTATTTTAATATGATAATCAAATATTACCAACGACTACCATAAAGGCGAATCATTCGCTTTACCCGGGCCGAGCATTTGTTTTATTATCATACCGTAATACCCAGGAACACACTTTTGATTCGCTTCGAAATTTTACGATCGCGAAACCATAAAGTTGAATATCATAGCACGTTGTTGTGTATCAGCACGAAAAATCTAAATAAAAATCAAGTGGCAGATTAAATATGAAATTCGTTTTTATTTCGACGTTTATTCTACGGCAGTCGTCTCGGATATGAAAATTCAAAATATAATCCAATTATCATCGAAGAAAGCTTCAGCTTTGTCGTTTGATTAATCGACTCCTCCTTTCCTCTCTTGATTAATATCGGGAGAATTGAAATCGAAGACGAGCTCGTTGGCAGTGGTTATTATTGATTCCCGCATCCCCTGGAATCAAACGCAGGCAATGCTGCTCCGGGTAAACATACACTACTTATTATTACATAAACCCTCTCGACGTCGCAATCGTCGTGGGTCGAAACTCGTGTTCGTTAACGCGCACACATGCATACGCCGTTTACAATGTGCTGTGGCAGGTATTAAAATTAATCGCGCGTTCGAGCAAACAACGCCAGAGAGAGAAATCTAATTTATTCTTGTGACCGCGACCATGGGTAAATATCGGTATCGGTTATGCAGCATAAATTAATGGCAATTACCGTATGAGAGAGCGAAAAAATAATCCGACTACGTCATTTGCTTCGAGAGCCTTTGTTACCCGAGAGTTTTCGTATGTAATGCATAGAAGTTGGAAATCTGTGTACCCCGCATTACATATATGTGCAGCCTCTGCGTATTTCTGTCGTACTCGTGCAACTCGTAGCATTGGCGTTGGTTTGTACGCGTGCTCAGCGCGTCAGTCAGTATCGCGCCAGTAGTTGACCATTGCGTGCGCGGCGTCTCGTGGTCTTATCGCGCAAAGAAGACAATTTCTTAGTTATTTCTTACGCCCGAACCAATATTTAGAATGGATATATATTTTAAATATAGAAATGGAACACGATGTCAATTCTAATTCGTCCGAAGACAAGGTGTGAAAGTGAACAATGTGCTAACGCGTGCCCGTTAATTTGCAAATATAAAACTGGCAATGCGAATGTTGACGTTTCAATTTGACATTGCACTTCTGACGTACACGCGAACAAAAGTTTTATTTCTCTTTTTCTCTCTCTCTCTCTTTCTTTTTCTCTGCCACAAAGATTGTGCGATGCTGAAAATTGTTTAATGCCTCTCGCGCGGCAGAAATTCATTATTCAACGTAACGATCGAATTACTTCATTGTGGAAAAAGAACGACGTTTTCTTACGTAGAGGCATGATTATTGCAACGAGCTGCTATCACTGTGAGTGTTTAAGTTTTAATCACCGTAGCGATAATTTATACATACAGATATATTCGTCACCATCTTTTTTTACGCGAAAGTTAGCTTCTTTTTTGTTTTTAAAGTTTTAGAATACTACTATCGCCTCGCGAGGAAACATGTATAGCGAGTCCTATATATTTTTTTATCTGAATAGACCGTTATATTCTGTCCAATAGAAATTTTTTTTGCTCAAGCTCGTACCGGTTTTTCCTTTTTCTTTCTCTCACATTAAAAAGTCGACGATCGTACTACTTTTTTTGCTCAGTGATAAATACCAAGCACACCGTGAATATTTAAGATTCATTGACTGCGAGTCGAAATATTCTTACCAGTGCAAAAATGACGAAGTATAATAAGAATGTAATTTTTTTCTAATCAAACGATATGTGAGTGTAAACAAAAATATTTGAAAAATTAAATGAAATTCATTTCCCATGTAGAAACTCATGGAAATTTTAATAATTATCCTTTCTTTTTCAATGCACAGAAAAATGCCTTCGCTCGTGAAGAGGCAAGCGCCAGTGCCGGCGGCGCCTGCGGCAGCAGTCGAGACACAGCCAGGCCTGGTGGCAAACAGTCAAAACTGGACGACGTTGAGACCCGCGACGAATGTCGAAGCACCGGGAGCAGAAGTGGCCGCGGCCGGTGCAGCACCAATAGCACCCGCGGCAGGTGTCGGCGTCGCGGCTGGCACGGGGGCCGTAGCCGAGGAAGGCGTACCAGGTAGGCGACTCTTCTTCGATCGATACACTCGTCTTGATACCTCTTGATCGCTAAAATATTCTGACTTTTTGCAGCTGGATTCACAACAGAATCGGACGGCCTCATCGGTACCACGGTGAAATCTGTCGAGGAGAAGATAGAGAAGGGCGTGGAAAAGCTCGCAGCCGAAGCGGGCATGCCCACGTGGGCTTTAATAACCCTTTTAATAGGTACAACAATACATGCCTAGCGTACAAACACGTGTTAATTTGCGTCCGCGAAACCGAAAGATTTGCATTAACGCGATAACAGTGACGGTTCGGCCAGCCGATATTATGTTTTGTTGTGGTAAGCGCAGTTTTGATTGTTGGCAGTTATGCGTCGCGTAATACGTTTTCTAGATTAAATTTTTCGAATAAATTAGCCCGACGTCAGTGCACTAAATCGTGCTGGGGAACGCTTTTAGCGCAAAAGTAATGAGAAAAATATAAACAATTTTAAATTTTCTTGTATTTATTCCACTGAACCGTTGAAAAAAAGTATAATGAAGATTGGACGATTTTTTCCACGTGATGACGTTGTATCTTTAATTTTGCAAGTGATGCGAGAAAAAAAGCTAGACGAAGATGCGTCTCGGAGTGTAACGTCGCCTCTTTACGCTTGGCTGAAATGTCGTCACTCGGTGACAAAGAAGTTGAGCATCTTTAATGAAGGTGTACTTTTTGCTCCGTCGTGGCGATGCAGTTTTTTGTCATCGACGCATTTCACCTTGCTATCTCTTTTCAGCCGCTCTGAGAGAATATAGCGCTTCGACGATCAATTTTTTAATTGTATATTAGAAAATATGAGCTCTTGCACCATTAATTAGTTTAATTACAGGATAAACATGCCAGATTCATAGTAAAGTTTAAACTATGTTTGTAATTTCGTATAATAGATACTAATCAAGATTCTTCTTAATTACTCAAGCAATAATTTCTACTATTGATAATTAAGATTAAGATATGAATTAAGGGGGGAAAGGTACCTTAAATCTACATTTATGAAAAATTTATTAAAAATGAAGAAAAAAATTTTTTTTTGAATATACAGAGAAAACTCTGTTTTTTTCACTTTTTTTCTAAAGTTTTTTANGCTGGAAAATGAAAATTGAGGTCCCAGTAACCATAGAACCCTCCTCGATAAAGCAAGCCCACAGTCCTGACAGGTACCCCTGTGTCGTAGGTTCCAGTTAGAACCGATGGTTCAATC
>CACVKI010145467.1:69281-85820 GCA_902732785.1 Trichogramma evanescens | reverse complement strand
ATAAATACAATTTAATTCAACACGATTCACCGTCCCGTTTTCTACATAATGCTCTGCACACGGTACACACATACACACACACACACACACACACATACATACAGACATCTGTTAGGAATTCGATCTAGTTTACAAAAATGTAAACGAAATTGTCGTACGAGGTCTGGTTCAAAAACTCATATTCGAACCCATCACATAGCTTCCTCTATGGAGGAAGCAATTGGAAACGCTATTGATGTTATTTGTGACGCAATATCGTTAATTGCTAATGTGCGTGTGAGATCGAGTAGCGGTTTGGGACTAATCAATTACCTAGTCGCGTTGATTGAATATTTTTCGTACAAAGATATAGCACAGTATATTGTTAATTAATTTCTCGGTCTCTAATAGAGCAGTATTGACGATATATCGAATTGTCCAGCTTCGCGCGCAAGTACAACTGTGTACATAATATGCATGCGAGGGAATCAACGTAGAAATTTCTAATCAAAATTAATATTCGATCGATAATATGCGTATGTAATAATATTATCATATTATATAGAGGAGAGATCAACAACCCTCGATGTATGGCTCGCGGTATATAAGTTATAGTTCGAGCGCGTTTCGTCGAGCAAGCTCAGCGAAAAAAGTCGAATATTATCATGTCACCATCCAGTGGAATGACACTAACCTTAGGTACGTCGGAGTTTTATCGATAAAACTGCGTAGCACGTAAATTTTAAGTTGCTCTTAATGTTATAGAAAAAAAATTCCCCCATTCAGGCTGGGTAATTAAAACTGCTGCGTCTAGTAAATCGTAAATGGTACGTGGACGCCGCGAAAGAATTTTTCCATTGTTTTGCAAATTAGAGCATGATTAATTTGTCTGGGGCAGCAGTCCTTTGACATTGCATCGCACGTATATATTTGGAGTATTTGTGACTGAAATCAATCAAGCTGTCTTCGCGTACACACATAGACGTAATTACGGTTTCGTCAAGCAGCCGTCGTCGTCGTATGGTTAATTGACTGACATGGATCGATGCGACGAAGGTTGACCCTCATTCTCCTAATGTGTATACACACGCGCGCGCACATTCGCATGTACTACGTATATGCAGGCATCGCAAGCTGCTGAATGGATGCTGAGCGCTCCAAACCCATAGCAGCTCTGTGTACCGCTGCAATCTTGCGTATATTAAATTGTATGTATGGCAATATATGCAAATAACGATGTATCTCGATCGACCGAATCTCCGAGTCCGAAATCCCATGGTCGGTATCATTATTATTATCATCGCCATTATTTGATGCTTCGAGCGTTGTACGCTCGGAGGGTGGAAAAAAAATCTGTCCTGCACCGTATAACGAGAGAAAGTTTCGGCCACGGCTATGTAGCCAGAGAATAGTCGGTGTATAACAACTGTTTACAACTATTCAAATATTCGTCGCCATAAATCTCTGCGCTCTCTATGCGGCAGCGCTCGTGCGCGAGCCTAGCAACATGAACATTCGCTCTTGTGGATGCAGTGCATGTATGCACATTCACGAGCGTCCGCAGATGCTAAATACATAGTCATAAACTACTTTACAGCCAATAACTGTCCACCGTGCCAACCTGCTTGATGTCTCTATGTATATAAATTGCACTCGTAAAACGCGCCATCTCTCTCGCTGCTCTGCTCTCTCCCTCTATGTAATAATAATAAAGCCGAAAAAAGCTTGTCATTTCGTAAAAAAAAAAAAATAATAAATAAAATGAAAAAAAAAAAACAAATGTACAAGTTCGTTGCTCACAGATAATATTCATTCGAGAAATGGTAACTTTATTATTATTATCTTTTAACGTTCCATTCCGACGAAGCTTTTTTCATTTTATCATCGCTACACTTTCAACAATGCATTTAATGAACTGTTTTAAAACAATCATTACGGTTGGATAGTTATTGCCACTGAGTCGATGCAATTATGATTAAATCCGATCGGTTTGTTATGAGTTTTGTTTTTAATTTGATTCTTAAACATCGATTCGACTAATCATTTCTTTCATTGGCTCGATTCGTCATCTTTTAATTAATACACTTTACGTTCGAACAGCTTACAAGATCTACAGTGATTTTGTTACCGAACAAAATTGGTCATATTACTTATTCTGTTCAGCTAAGTTCGAGTTTAAATAGGGTTTAAACAAACATAAAAGTTTAAAGTTACAGAGTTGACACTAAAAAAGTGAAGATGTACGTGAACGCAAGTGTTCCAAAACTTAAACTCACAACTGCTATTATTTCACCTCGTGCTTTCTCTCTCTCTCTCTTCTTCAACCAAGTGAATCATTCACAAAGTCATGCGAAAGCATAAAACGTCGCCGTAGCCGGCGTCGTCGTCGACGATGTTTAACTCTATGTGCTTTACGTACATTATGTAGACACAGCATGAACACCAATTACCACAAGTCACACAGCTTCTGTGGTATGTTCATCGGAAGGTGTATCAATTTTTTACCATGCCTAGGCCAGACATTTTTCTTGCGCCTCAGCTGTGCAAATTTAGGTTTTTTATTTTCAATTTTTCGTAGGCAATTATAAGCTGAATAATTATAATTTATATGTGGTAGGTAGAGTGTGTCGAGAGATGATTATTCCGAATCGAGTATATAGCTACATTATTTATCTTTGATGATACTGCTGGTGATTTCGAACGTCGTATACAATGAAGTTGGCTCTTCGCGAGAGGATCAATTCATTTAGAAGGAATTTTATTATCCAAAGGCGTTATAAAAACGCTCATTAAGTGTTTGTCTTGGCGAAGGACAATCGAGCGCGAGAAAATAAGAGTCGTTCGTTGCCCCTCGACGGTACCTCGGCGCGTATATTTGCCAAGCCCACGAAGATCTACGGCTTTCCGCCAATAAAATTCGATTATTTCATAGCTCACTGTTATAATCATCAGAGAGTATACGTCCTGAAAGCAAAAACTCGTAAGAGGCATTTTTCGAATAACTCACGCGCTCGTTTCTTTTGTTTTTTCAGACTTCGGTCGTTTTAATCCATGGATTCTGCTATATACAGCTCGAACAGTTAGAACGAAATCGAGGCGGGTTCGCGCACACACATAAAAATCGAAAATGACAGACGGAAATTAAAACGCCTCGGCGCAGTGCAACTCGAGAACGAGTGCGCGGCACAGTTTATACAGGCAGCAACTCCAAACTGGACACCGTTGGTGCGCGGCGGCGGTGTTGGCGTCGTAAACGCATACGAGGGTTACTCTCGTGAAATTGTGAGGTTGTATATGGTCACCGCCGCGCCGCTGCAGTACGATATATATCCACTGCATTCGCACACGCCTAGGAAAATTGAATTTAAATCCTTACCCTCTAAGCGAACTAACGCGCACTCTAACCGCTCGAGTTTATCACCGCGGCAGTTTTTATTTTTCGTCGAGCTTTATGGCACGCGCGCGCAGATTTGATTGGAGTTGAAAAAATTTTTACTTCGTTTATCTTTTATCCGAAAAATCGTCGTCGTTTTTTGTTTTCTCGATTTTTCTTCGAGAGCTATTCATAACGGCGTCCAGAATAAACTCTCCTTTTTCGCCCTTCAGAAAATATTTAGTCTGCACGTATGCGCTAAATCGAATTTTCAATTTCTATACGCTCCACAGTTTTTATCTGCACTTTATCTTCAGCTCTCGTACACAATGCATCCAGAAAAAACAGTCTCATTTTGAAATAGGAGAAAGAGGGGAGGGAGAGTAAGAGAGAATAGTTGCGTAATAATAGCGACGGCCGAAGCATACGCGCATTGAATTTTGCCACATGAAAATTTTCATTCATCCCCTCGGCGCAAGGATTACGTAACAACGTTGAGACGACGTCCTCGCCGCCGCCGCCGCAGTGCCGAGAGACTTATACGTAACACAAAACCTATATACCCAGCGCCGCGCGCGCGAGTATACGCACGGCAACAACGAGCTCTTCTCTCTCATTCAAATCTGGATATATACACGCGAAAAAGAAGTAATAAAAATAGAAAATAAAAGCTGCAGTCATCCGATGTGAGGGAGAGAGCACCTTGCTGAAATTCAAAAGAGAAGAACGGAAGACGACTCTCCGTTGCGAGATAAAATTGATTCTCTCTTTCTAGCTTTCTCTTTTTCTCTAGGCTTTGCCGTTGTTGTTGTCGTCGTCATCGTCGACGTCGGTAAAGTATATATATACACTTATATACATACACAAAAGTAGAAGAATACGACTTCGACGACGACGGCGGCGACGACGACGACGACGACGACGAAGAGGACGAAGAGGAGAATTCCATAGGTAAAACGCGCAAAATGCGTCAGCCCATTAAAGCCGACCAGAAGCGGTGCGCGGAATACGGATACGCACTGGGTATATAATACGATGCTACATGTGCATGTGTAACTTGCCGCCGCCGTCGTAGTCGTCGTCGTCGCGCTTGTGTATACGTTGCCATGGGAATAAGCCAACGCTGCCACCACCACCATCGTCGTCGCCGCCACCGCCACCGCCACCGACGTATACGTAGCACAAACCTTTAATGGACATGGCTTCAGCGAGGCATCAACGTTGAATCGAACATCCGCGCGCCGCGTTGTCATTTCTCGAGAGATGCTGGCGCTGCCTTAGCGATGCGCACCGCACTTGATGTATGTGTACTACGAGTGCGAGAGACTCTGGCTGATATAGGGTGGTTAGGTGCGGGGTAAGCTGTTGCAGCTCTGCACCCACACACATATCTCAACAGAGATATACTTCACACGCGCGTCAGATAGTCCGTATCGGGTTTGCATACGAAATACAGCAGGTTGTAGGGTATTCGCGCGTGAAAAAAAAGGAAAACGTCAACCGAAGGGAAAAAATGAGGAAATGCGCATGCGACTTCTGAGTCTCTCTCGTACCGCGCTCGTTTCCCTCTCGATGATTATATCCAAGTACATGCGTACAGTATATAGTCGAAGTTGAATAATGTAGATTAGTTAGGATTGCAATGACCTGTGATGAAAATATCTAGCTTATACCTATGTATGCGGAGAAAAAAGAGGAGGTAGTGGGAAATTCAAAGTGACAGATATTGGCCGACTCAAAAAACATATATCGAAAAATGCCAAGCGCGAGGAATGCAACGCAGAGATATTTCTCTGGCAGAAAATAAATGTTGAATCGGAATTCTATCTATGATGAAATCCATGTATATTTATATATGAATCACGTACAAAGGATCGCACGAACATGGCGCGCACGAGCTAGCTAGCTAGATCTCTCTACGAGCGAGAGCTTTGCAAGCTCGACTTGTTACGGGAATTACCCAATACCCGAGCGGACGGTGAATTTTCGAATTGCAATGCAATGTAGCTCGTAAAAGATTTTCTCGTTTAATAAGGTTCATCACGAATCAAACTGCGCTGATATACAAAAGCAGTAGCAGTAGCGCAGCTCAAATAAAAAGACGGGCGCGGGCGCGCTTACAGAGGCATACGCGTGTAATATTTTATAAAGACGAATAAAAGGACAAAAGAAAGCACGAGAAGAATTTCGCACGCGATTTATATCGGCATCGTTGTCGTCGTCGTCGTCGTCGTCGTTCGTATGCTAGCTGCCGCTTGACGTAATAGCGGCCGTTATATTAAATTCCTGCTTAATTCGCCGCGAGAGTTTGGGTGGCCGTGCAGCGCGCTGCTAACATGTCGATACCACACTGCGGACTGCGAGCATATACCTTATACCTACTACGCCCGGCCAGTCTCGTGACGCTGAAAAGCTGACTAATGGACGGTATATATCCCCGCGCCCTCCTCCTCTTCCCTTCCGCCGCCTCTATGCTTGGCTCGGTCGTCGCTCGCGACGTTGGTCAAGGATAAAAAATGCTGGCTCCGGGAAATTGATGGCAGTCGAGGCTCGGAACGTAGTAGTGGTAGTAGTAGTACGGTCGGGGCTCCGAAGCCTCTGTGTTCGCATGTATACGGTAGCCTATACATGTGCCTCGTTCTTGCATCGTACTCTCGCGCAGCTCTGAAATTAAGCTCGATGAAACGCCTCGCGGCGCGTTCCGTGTGCGAAAAAAAGTTGATGGAATTGAAAAATGCAAGTCTGTGCGCGCACTCCATCGTGTGTGTGTGTGGGTGTTTGCGGGGTAGGTATACGTATATACGTAGCGCTACATCGCTCGTACCTGTGCGAGTTACACGTGCAGCAGCTCCTGTACACATGCGTGCATGTACGTGTGTACATGGGCGTGGTATGCGCGCTGATTAATTGATAGTTTAGCTATATATACACAACACATACACCGCGTGTACTTGAGCCGCAGCGTCGGTAGACGCAAAGCGCTGTTGGATTGAAAAAATTTGCATGGACTGTCGAGTTCGAAAGGAGCTCGAGGCTCGAAAGAAAAAAGGAGGCACTTTTTCACTGCGCGTAGCAGCAAGATGGATCGACTTCCTCGTCCATATACATACGGCTTTGCGAGCATTTCGTTTCGATATCATTGCCGCACAAAAACTTATACCAATTATTATCGTATATACTCGCTGGTCGAGCGAGTTTGCGAATCCCGATCGAGGAAAAAAATCGATGGCTCTGAACTCGATAAAAACTCGGCGCACGCACGCATCAACATAACATAAAGATCGAACGATCTCAACGCGTGTTATATCAGCATTACCAGCGAGCTCGAGAACGAGTGAGAGAAGGTATGTAGGAAGGGAGACGAACGATCACGAGAAAACTGCATTAGCACCTTCAATAAGTTAATTGGTGGACTTGCTGAAATTACGAAACTTATAATGAACGTCGCTACTCGCGCACACGCTCGCAAAGACTCGACGCTCTTACACACGTACTACGTACGCGTGCAGAGAGAGCAGCAGCGCACCTCAAGACTCTTGCCTCGCTTGCGATGTACAACTCCCCATAGATATATAATACACGCGCGCTACAAATTCGATACGAAAACTTTGATGTTTACCCTGTCAAGTTGTTGCGGCTCGGAGAAATGTTTCTTCCTGCACACTGGATGATAAGTTCATAACTTACTTTATGAGCGTCCTATGTGCAGCGAGGTGCATATAACGCAGTGCGCACACACGCGCGCGCGAGCGAGCGCAAGGCAGCAGCCGACATTTCTGAAGCCAATAGTTATGTATACGCAAAGTCAATAGGACATTACAAAATGCGCATCTAAATTAATTTCCAAGTTTATCGCGACGTTAAACGAAGGCGCGCGGGACCCCGCTGCGCGTGCGACGTACGTTGCGCCTCGTGCACGTTTTATATGTGTATAGCCAGGTACGGATGATGCCAATTTACAGATTACGCCTGAACTTTCCATCTGCGCCAAGTTTTAGCTAAATCATGCAGTCAGATAAGTTGCCTTAAAATCTGTGCGGAGGTAGTCGCGCGCGTCTCCGTATATTTCTTATCTCTGTTTTGGTATTTGACGCGTCAGCGCGGTCCTCGGTACGATCGGAAAGTTTTGACAAACGATCGACACTTTTACGGGGCAACGAGATTACTGGCTCGCTGTCGGTATGCGCTTACATATGCTGCGGAGCGACCTTCAAAAATAATTACACGAAAATTCGCTCATTCGAGCTCTGTTTTTGTGTCCGAAAATACTTTTCAGTGCATAAAATGTTCAATGCAAATGATGAGTAATGCAGAGGACTAAATCAATCCGAGCTACACGGGACATTATTAAAGTACGCGCGCGCTGCACCGTAATCCCGTTATTT
Organism: Trichogramma evanescens; assembly: GCA_902732785.1. Classification (NCBI taxonomy): domain Eukaryota; kingdom Metazoa; phylum Arthropoda; class Insecta; order Hymenoptera; family Trichogrammatidae; genus Trichogramma; species Trichogramma evanescens. The sequence continues at coordinate 78,083 of CACVKI010145467.1, read as the reverse complement.
TCATTCAAGGCTGCACACATGTGCTGCATTATGCGCAAAAGCTGCTACATGGAGGAGAGCCTGTTTTGCTGCACGTAAAACGACGTGATAATTTTATAATTCCTATCGACTTATAAGTTATTCAAAAATGCCACTGCTATATTTACGGTTGGAACGCTGGCGCGCGCGCGCGCAAGTGTGCGAATACAAGGTAAGATCGATTTTTTGAACGCGCTCCCCGCTGGTGGGTTACTTGCGCACTGCTGCTGCTGCTGCTGCTGCTGCTGCAACTGAGCCCTTTAAAAAAACGTTCCAGCGAATAAAATATGTCCACTCTTACCAGCTTGGCGATAATAAAGTAAAATCGGATTTTTACGGTACCGACAACCGCGTACAAATCATTTTCGTTTTCAATCGTATTTACGGCGATATAACCGTTGGGTGCTCATTTTCAGCGTTTTAGGTTCGTAATCAATGAAACAATGTTCGGCGTAAATTTTATTTTTTTTACAAAACAAATTTTTAAATTATGATTCTCTCTTTATAAGAAAGTTGCCCCATTAAGAAAGTTTCCATCAGATATTATTACCTCTGCCTGTATTGTTATACAAATGTTTATTTTTCGTGGAACTAGAAAAATATCTTTGCCAAGTCAGCGGAGTAGTCTGTCTTTCAAATAATATTGAGATATCTAGCAAGAGGCAATAGATATTTTACCTAATTTTTCATGTCAAATCTACTTTTAATTAATAAACAATGTAGTGGCGAGTCTATTGTTGTTACTACCGCAGTTTCTAAGAAACAAAAGCATAGTAAATGAATTCTCTAGAGTTAGAATCGGCTGTATTGCATTCGAACATCGCAGACTCGTAAGAGTATTTTCGCCTAAAGAAACCTTACTGCGTGCATAGCGTGTATAAAGCTATATTTCAAAAAAAAAATGCTTGACTTAAATTCACAATATGTACGCGCCAGTAGTTTGAGGTTGCCTTATAATGCTCGTTAACCGCATGTAATCGCGTAGAAGAGCTTTTCGAAGAAACGCGCGAAATGCATGGCTTAACGCGGGTTCTCGCGCGTATACACTGCGCAGCTACCGTGCGCGAAAGTGTGTAGTATATAATAATAGCCAACTCTCGATATAGGTGCCGAGAAACAATGCCCGAGACAAGATATTTCAAATTTCATTAAACTAAATGCAAACTTTGTTAATAATATCGTATTATCAATACTCGATCGAGCGGGCTATTAAAGGGTGGCTCTTGCTGTCAGTACCGCGACACTGCAGCCGCACTGTGCCCCACGACTGGTTGAATGAACTGCCTCGAGCAGAGGCGCGCTCTTATATATGTATAATATATATTATACAAGCAGCTTGATAGAGTCACGCGTTGATTAATTCATTACTCGTCATCTTTGCTTGCACATCGGATTTGATGCAGCAATTATCTATAGCTCCGGAGCTTCTTCGACCCTCGAGGCCATGCCGTAAGCATCGATAACTTTGTACATTATTGACGATCGTCGAGACATCATTTATCAAATTGTATATTATGTATTTTAATATCCAATTGTATCTAAATAGCTTGTTATTGTGAAAAGTAAAAAAATACCCACCGTCGACTCACGCAATAATGACGCGCATCTAGAAAATTTGGTCTCTCAGAAGTGCGCGCAAGTCTCTTTAGAAGATGGTCCTAATCGGGTATCCTTGATAATTACATCTTGTCTGGCAGACGCGAATGCGCGGGAGAGTTATCACGGCGCAGACAGTTACGATTTCTTCACCTGCGTTGCTGCTGCTGCTGCCTGCTACATGTAATAGGCGGAAGGAATAATTTCGGATAACAGTCCTTGGCTCGAGCGGAGTAACGAGCAAGTCCCTAACTCGAATGCGCGCAACACTGCTTCATATTGTTGCTCGCGCGCACGCCCAACACTAGATTACGTCCAAGTAGAGCAGCACCAAATACTTCCAAATGCGTATATAGTCTTCGCGACGTCTTGTATTTACGGAAGTTCTCTCGGCAAGGGCCGTACGTCGTTTCAACGTACAGTAATTAATTTCACCGTAGCACCCATGTGTAGGTAGGTAGTGCTACGAGCAGTGCATTTACACACGCGTCGCAGGATTGCATGTGTATGTGTGTGTGTGTCGAGCGAGTGTAGAACGACGAGATTGAACTGTACAGCAGGGGCGCATCGATGGAGCAATTTTCCGCCGTGCGAGACTCCGAGGACGCGAGTAATTCGGCCGACGAAGCGAGGGCCGGGAATCCGTTAAGTATCAAGACCTACATCCATAAGCGCGTCGCACTCCTATACTGGCACGTAGCCCCACGCGCGTACTCTATAAATGAATGCGCAGTCAAAATTCCTTCTCCATTTTTCGCTTCAACATTCCAAAATGCATTTCGAGGCTTTCCCGTGCACTGCCACCGATATAAATCATCGAAAACGTTGTAAATAACTGCGCATCGAGTGCATCGTGTATAAACGTATGCGTCGCGTCTCTTGTGCAGCTGCTCCGATCTCTCGCATATATACACTATATGCTGCAGTGGTTGCATACGGCCCCAGTGCAAACGGCAGCGGAGAATGCCTTCCAAGTATCCGAAACTCGCGCTCGTCGTCAATCTGATCGAATAAACACGTCTGGGTATGCCTGACCAGGAAAATTCAATTTTCTTGCAGACTCTGTATACGTATTCCTTTGGCCGACGAGCCTCAGCTTCTATACTTATTACTTATGTACCTTTACATGTATAAATACGCGTGCGAACATACACACGTTTATGTAATATACATTGGCAACGATCGGTAAAGCTTATACGCGAGGTCCACGTTTCGGAGAGCTTTTATCACAAGCTCGATTCTAGAGGGGGGTGAATAGTCATGCCGTAAATGCCTCGGTGAATCGAATTGGCCACCCACGAAAATTGGCACGAAATAGAAGGTAGTTGCAGAGTAAATACGTTATGTATGTACACTTGTATACGTATATGTGTATGGACAACGGGCCAAGGGATTGAGAAATAGAGCTTTAAATGTCTTTGAGGTTAAGCGCATATGCGTGTGTGCGTATACAGAGTGATGAAAATTGAACGCATTGAACGGAATCCACTTTACTGACGGATTTTTTTTCAAAGACTTTTATATAAAAAGCTTTCGATAAGTCAGACACTTCTAAAGTAGCTGCCAACTCATAGCAGCTATCATCACGAAAACATTACAAAGTGACTCGAATAAATATAAAGATAAAAAATAAGTCACAATTTAGCCAATTTTAATTTTTCAAAGGCTGAACGAAAAAATAGTCCAAAAGTATTTGAATTGTAATGTAGCGGTGCGGCCAATAGCAAAGTACCTTAGGCTTTTTGCTACGAATAGCCGTCTAGCTCTGCTATACGATAGTATCGTTTGCATGCTGGGTACTTGGAGGCTACGGCGCTCGTTTGCCCTCGTCTTTGTTTTCACGCCTGTGCGTCTTTGCATATTCAAATGCGACCATTGCCATCTCGAAATACCATTTCTACTCTGCTAGACTGCGAGAGCTCGTGCATAGTATATGCCGCACATATACAGCGTAAACGCCACTGGGACCAATGCTCGGTGCTTTTAATTTTTTGCGATTTTTCGAGCTTTCAGAGGTTTGGATTCCTTGAAATTTCACCCCTCTTCCCTCGCATTGTCTCGGCAGTGGTGTGCAAAGTGCACGTTAAATTTAATTAATATTTATGATTCTGAGTGGAAAGTACTTTGTATAAATTTATAAACCTTCCAAGTGTTTTACTTTGATGGCGAATTTTTAAAGCAACTGCTTTACGCGTTTCTACGATTGAAAAGTATCACCGATTGATAAAGTTGTAATTGATTAATTAAATAAAATTCATTTAAACTGCAGTTAGCGGTATAATTTTATCAATAGGGGATACTTTTTTACATCATAGGTTAGTTTTTTTTAAGTACTCTTACGTTTAAAAAAATTAATTACCGTGCAGTTTACAAAGTTTTTGATTCACACAAATATACTTCAACCTTCTGCGTGAGATAGACGCGTAATATTACATTGATGTAATCCTTGAACCATTCGTACTATAGTCGCACCGTTAAAAGCAAATCATCTAAAACGTACGTAAAAAAGTTAAATACCAACATAAAAGCTCGAGTATTCGTCTGTTAATGATTTCATTTCTCCACATAATTTCCACTTTATTGTTCCTCTTACCAGCTGGGATGAACCCTTGGCATATAGAGGCGCTTCCCTTTTAATGATTATTTCGATTAATTAAGCCTTCATATTCTCTCTTGGAGAGAAGCTGGTCTAGAGGATAAAATTTAAAGGCGCATACAGTAGCGCGCTCATCAACCCGGACGACAATTATCATATGAGAAAACGGAAGCCGAGCACTTGCCTCTGATGGCTTTCAGATTTATCATACGTCAGCCAGTGTATGCGGCTCAGATCGGCGTTGCACACGTCGCGAGTGCCCCTTGTTATTCTTTCACTTGGTTTTTAATAACCTCGAGTAATTAAATACCGTACACTCGTTAGTAATAATGGTTGCTGCAAAAAACTACAAGCGCATAATAATTTAGAATTAAATTACGAAAAAATTTTAATGTTTTAATTTTTAAAGTGTAAACATTTTGAAAAATTTCAAGCGAAATCAAAAAGTCGCTTCACATAGCTCATGCTTATTGAGTTCTTGCTAGCAATATGAGTTTGACTATTGCCTTCTCTTTTCCTCTCACTCATCACGCGTCCTATACCCCTTGGCTCTAGCACGTTCACCTCTTCTCGGACTCTCATGCAACGAGAAAATCCTTGGGTTTCAGCCAAGAGAGACGGGGAGAAAGAGAGAGGGAGAGTAGGATGACCGATCGACAACAAGCAGCAAGTCCTAAGGCTTAATTAGGAACACTGGATGACATTTCCTCTTGTTGTATTTTTTGTTGCCTCTCGTTTTCTTTTACTTTTTTCGTGCTGCGACAGTTACCATCAGTGGCACGGTCTTTTATTTTCCCCGTATACACACGAGACTTCGCCCGTACTGCGCCACTTTATACCTTCACAATTGATCTGTCACTCAACTCAGTCTTTTTCTGCTCTTGGCTGTTAATTACTATTCGTCATGAAGTGACAAAAATTAACATGAGCTTTTCGTGAAAATAAGTATTTTTAAATTAGCGGGAAAAAAGATGATATTTTGGTTACCAGCATAAAATGTTGACGGCGACTTCAACACAAATACCGATATATTACAGTAATGTAGTGTATCTATAGAAGTGCCGATAATAATACACCGATGGATCATGGATATTTTTAGTGCGGCGACTGTCAACTAAAAGTCGTACAAACATGGTAATGCAGCAACCTAGTTTAAATTCTAAATTACAGGTACCAGTATACGGATGTGTATAATCGAGGATAATCAACATACATTCAGAAAAGAGATACGACGTCAACATGCGAGTGCGGCGAAATCTAAGCACTACGATCAATTTGTTACAGCTACAGGAAAGAGAAAGGGAGGGAATTTAAAGCTCGTTGGCAGTAGCAGTAGCAGCAACGGCGGTACTGGAAGAACGCTCGTGAGTTGCTGAGCAATAACAATTTGGCTGCTGCAGATACGCCACCGCGCGAGCTTCATGGCAAATAGCGATTTTGTGAACTGATGCTAAAGAGAGAGAGAGAGAGAGGGGGAAGATAGCAAATTGCAAGCGGCTATATCTTGGCTGCACGCGCCGAGGCGATGGCAGCAGCAACCCTCGGGAGAAACGATAACAAATTATTTTGCATGCACGCGCACCTCTACACATTCTGCGCGCTGTGTAACGTATACACAGCCAGCTCCGGCTCTTCAGTCTGCATCGCGCGTATCTCGCAGTAGCGTTGCGCGTGTATGCATCGATATTTCCATGGGCATGGCACGTATATAATGCGCGCAGCAACGCCGCTGTAAGTGTGTGCTCGCTCCACGCGAATAACTAGAAATATAGCTCGAGGTAATTTTGCCCAAGTAAAATCAATAGCTTGTTAACCGGCCACGCGCCCTGGTGGCTGCACAATCGTCCGGCTCAAAAGTAAATATAATCGAGCACAATATATTCGTATTGCATTATGTTTATTTCTGTACTACTTTCGCTACATGTCCTATTCGTTATTCGTGGATGAATTGACTCGATCTGGCCTCTCTTCGCGGAAAATTATACTTTCATTTTCTCTCTCTTCCTCACTCTCTATTTGCGATGCTATATAAGAGAGTCATGAATAATGTCGCTCGCGCCGTGAAACGTCTAATCGATCGATAAATAAAGCTATACATAGCCGCGACGACTCACGCCCTAAATCAAATCTTAGCCCGTGCGGTGAACGATCTTAAAAATCGCATGCTACCTCCATCCAGCGCCGCGACACCAGCGAAGCTAGACAAGACAATCAAGCTGCAGAAGGAGGACGAAGGATGGCTTCTAACTCGAGCGACACTCGACATATACACCTCGTTGCCGACCTCTTAGTCTCGTTCGCCCTAAGAAACGCGTGACGCCCAATCTTGTACATGTGAAAAGGGAACTGCGACTCTATGAATATACAGATATAAGCTCCGTGTAGCGCAGTCGGACGGCTCGGGAAATTGAATCCCGCAATCACTCCTCCCTTCGCTGCGCTGCCGCAGCTTCTTCCTTTAATACTCGAGACGACTCTGGTCTATAGTTCGTGCGTGTGCTTTCTCGTGTATATGGAGATAGAGCAGCAAGACTAAGTGGACAGAAAGAGCCACGAGTTTGCGTACTCGGAGAAGGAGGATACTACGGCCACCGGTAGCATTATCAATTCATTCGCAGCGTCGGAAGATTGTTTTGACAATTTCCACCTAGAGCGAGAGAGGTGTGTATAATGCGTCGAGCTCTCGCCATAACTTGTGCTCCGCATTATATCTCATCTCGTTCGCACTCTTTATAAATGTTGTACTAATCGCGAAATTCCACGTCACGTACTCGAGTTTTGTCGATATTTCCCATTCCGCGTGATTGACTTTTCCGGAGGCTTATCATGCATTGCATAAATATATCGCGTCGAGAACGAGGAGAGCCCTATAAGAGCCGTAACGTATTTGCCAATATACGAAACGCAATACATTTCGTCCAAAGGAATAATGGCTGAAAAATCCGTCTCCAAGAGCTCTCCCATTCATTAAGGATAACGATCGAAACGAGCGAGATTCGATACCTAAAGTGCTGTGTAGCATATATACATCCATGATTTAGCTAAGGCATGGTAATTCACATTTCACGATGCAAGATAAGAAAAAGTAGAAGAAGCTCGAGAGATGTAAGAAAAAAAAGAAGAAAAAAAAAGGGTGATGGAGGTCGACGCGCTTTACGGTCGAAGGAACGATATATTGGACTCGTCGATTTTGCAGCAGCAGCATCAGCCACTTGCACGCATAATCAAGTAGACGACTACGTGACTCGCTTGGCGGCATTCTACATTCAGTACTTCTTTAGTTATGCTACTCGCTCTCGTTCGGCTCGCGCGAATTAACGTTGGATACATAAGTTTCTTCCCTCAAAAATAAGATATAAATATATACTTGGGCACGCTCAACGTATTCCTTAAGTAGTCGCGAGGCAAGTTTCTTGTTTTGTAGTATTTTTGCCTCTCTATTTTTTCTTCTCTTTAACCGCGATATTAATTTAAAATATTAAACGCAAGAGGTGCGCGCCGCTCGAGCGCGGCAGCAGCGGCAACCTATATAACGGTATACACTTCGAGATAAGAGCTTTTGCGGGAAGAACGAGTTTATGTATACCGTGGCCTAGGCCGCCGATCTCTGTGCAGTACAGCTCGAGAAAAAGAAGCAAGCTGTGTGAAATTAAAAGGCGTGTTTGCTAATATTCTATTAAATATTCTCATTTACCGGCCGCTAAATGACTTCCTGATTATATTGTAACCATTACGGGCAGCGCGGCCAATGATTAACTGGCAAAACGTGACGACGCGCCTCGTGTTCGCATACATACATACTTATATGCGCTCACGATGTTTATTGGAGAAATTGCATTCTGAGCACTGTGCGATCGTTTCTCCTTTACACACGCATTGCCCTTCCAAGTACGTTGTCAAACTTTGCGATAAAAGCCCTCTTGATATGTATGCGCCGCGGCATGTTATATTACGACAGTCCCACTCTCGGATATAGCTCTTACGTGGCTTATATAACAATGCGATGCTCTCGCGTGTGTATGCTGCTGCGTACGTCGCGAGTTTGCGCGCGCCAAGTTTTCGAGTACAAGTGCCGCGTGCGACCCAAAGGTCTCAATCAACTTGTCGCGCGCAGGGGCCTATACATACATAAACACGTATAAGAGAGAGAACCATACCTCAAAGTCTGCGTGTTGCGAGTAACATTTTCTCAAAGCTGTATATATGCGCGCGCGGCATTCTCCCGTGTGTGATAGTTGCATATACCTAATTATAAGTATACACCGCATATTATGCGCGGAATCAGCAGCAGCACCCTCCAGCCGACCTCCTGCCCCTTTTCCACACAGGTGCATAAACTATTTACACCACTCTCTCTCTCTCTCACATGTTGAGCGTGTATATGTTATACTTATATACTATATACAGTTTACAAAGCTCTGCCTGAGGCAGCAACACTATACAGCTAACTCATTACTCGGTAGCGGAGAGCTATTACGTCAAAGTTTGGCGTTTATACTACTTACTCGCTCGCTCTCGCTGTCTGCCTTCCTCTCTCTCTCTCTCTCTCTCTCTCTCTCTCTCTCTCTCTCTCTCTCTCTCTCTCTCTCTCT
>CACVKI010145467.1:50425-69231 GCA_902732785.1 Trichogramma evanescens | reverse complement strand
TCTCTCTCTCTCTCTCTCTCTCTCTCTCTCTCTCTCTCTCTCTCTCTCTCTCTCTCTCTCTCTCTCTCTCTCTCTCTCTCTCTCTCTCTCTATTTACATTTATAGATCTCGAACCCCTACCGATAGCAAACACAACGTCAAAGGCTGAATAGATAATCGAACCTTCCTCCCTCTTTTTGAATTTATTTGTTTATTCCGGTCGGACCGAGAGGGGCCACTACTACGGTTGGACGTCGACGTTGCTTTGCATCCGACGGACACTCTAAACTTATTCCTGCACGTCTCTATATGCAGAAGGAGAGAAAAGTCAATGGTCAGTAAGAATTTATGAGATTGGCTGAAAATGTTTTGGTACTTTTTTTCAACTTTTTCCAGGACACGTCCTCTCCGGACAACATTTTTCTTCTTCTATTTTTTACCTTTTCTGCCCATAATTCACGAGCATGGGGTTTTAATTTTCTAATCGAAATAGATAATTCGATTCAAGGACTGTCTGCTTTTTCCGGTAAAAGTTGAGAGATTCTTCATTTTAATTACATTACACGCGGCTCGAATTTTTTCGCTCAAAAAGTACCAACTATATGGAAAGGGGGAGAGAGAGGAGAGATCTGGGAGGCCCAAATGAAAAGGCAATTAGCATAGCCAAGCGCTTTTATATACATACATTTGCAGGCAGTCGCCGTCCCTCTGCTCGCTGTAAAAGCGACCGCACGCAATTTTCACTCCCTCCTGGTATGGCTAGCCATAAAATAACCGTAACATCTCATTTACACACCAGCGCCAAGCGCTTCCTAGCGCTTGAAGGGAGAAAAAAAAAGCGTAATCAAGAAAATTTATTAGGGAGCGAATCGCGGTGGCGGCGGCGATGAAGACGACGACGAGAGAAAGACTAGCCGAGGACTAGTATGTCTAGTAGCAGCAGCAGGACAGTACGCCGAAGAGAATTTCATCAAGCAGCAGTAGAAGAGGATCGCTACTGCGAGCCGAGCTACTACACTTTTGGTTGGCATTAGTCAGTAGCCCAAAGCTAAGGTAGCTGCGCGCTGCGGCTATATATGCACTCCTCTTTGGGAGTCCTTCAACTTATACGGCGCTGGCCTATACCCTTCCCTCTCTTTTCTCTCTCTCTCTCTCCCTCTCAATCCTCTCCGCTTAAGAAACTCGTTAAACCTTCTCATAGCTCGACTCACTCGACTTTGCGATTTCGCCATGGCTTGGGAGCTGCTGCGTACGTATACGTTATACCCATCGTGCGCGCATACTCTATATATACCTAGCTTCGAGCTTGGCACAGGCTAATTACGCTCGTTATAAGTTATCCTCTTGGTCGTTAGCGCACCGATTGAGAGCGAGCAAGCGAGTGTGTGTGTGTGTGTGTGTGTGCGTGTTTGCGCGCGCGGTGCACGGCACGCTTGTGTGCCCAAGCCCAGCCGACTCTGTATACCAAACGCAGCCGTAGTCGAATATCGGCGCGCACGAGCCACAGCGCACAGCAGAGGGACAGACGCGATGCGATGTGTGCATGATTGGTTCGGCTCGGTTTTATCCGATGTGTATATATAGAAGCATCGTCATCCACCATCGGCTGAAAATTCGAGACTGAGATGACTTGGGTTTATTTATCTATACACAGGTAATCCCTGTCATGGACTAATGGAGTCCGAGAGCAAAGTTTGAGTGATATAATTCACTTGGCTGAGGACATCGTGGATCGCTGCCGAGTTAAAGTTCGGTTAATCGAAAGCTCGTGCGGCTGAGTTAATTTACCTCGCGAATGAATATAGAAAAGTAGGAAATAAACTTTACATGCCAAAGCTTCGCTCATTTTCAGTTGGCTTTGCGTGACGAGTGCCACTATTCAGTTATGAAATATTTCAAACGCTACTCGCCAACGCTGAAAACGTATTACATCGGGTTGGACAAGATCAGCCATTTTATGAAACTGCTATTCGAAATCATGCTCATCCAGATTAAAAAAAAAGAAGAAAAACAACAAAAACAAAATGGGCTATTAACAGTCAGTCTGGCAAATTCTAAACCCTTTTGTCGCCTATAAAAGAGACTGTCTCGAAATAAACTTTAGGTATAGTAGTCGAAAACGGGTAGCTGAGCGCTGCGACAAATTGAGTTGTCCGTCACGTGTATTTTCAGGGGCTTTAGACGCTTATGCAATGTGTAATTCGCTGAAACTACATAAGACGTCGAGCAGCGCTGCAATTGCAGTTCGTATATATATAGGTATATAACGGCCTCGCTCGCGCTGCAAAGTACAGCTGCAGGACATAAGCGATGTATAAAACGTGTACCTAGGCGCGCGCGAGTGTATGTGTGTGTATGTGTGTGTGTGTATGTGCGCGCGTATAAATGGGAGGACAGAAACGATCGGAGCTTTTTGCAAACGCTGCAGTGCAGCCGAGCGATTTACTATAATCGCGTAACTCGGCCTGGCCGAGAGCTGGAAGAGAAAACGAGAGAAGAGTATTGTTCGCCGGATAGGGCTTCTGAGTGTACGCGTATGGGGTACACATACACATACGCACACACATACAAATATATAGCTACGCATGTATTCGCTACTACCTCTCCGCCTCTCGTTACCTCTTGTGCTCTTGCTGCTCTAGCTACTACGGCTATACTGTGACAAAAAGAGTTACGATATACCTCTCCGCACGCTGCGCACACACACGTGTACGTGCGTGCGGCTGCACGCGAGGCTTTTCTCAGCGGATGATTTCACCTATTGTTCGTACGCCCCTACGCCAGCTTAGAGATTCGCAGATCTCCGCGTGTATAATACGCGAATGCGCATCCGATCTACAGCTGCGATTGCTTTTTCACTTAATAGCCTAACTACGTATCTGGCATAAAACACTCGGAAGGCCGTGCAGATCTGCGCCGCTTTGAGGTATATGTATACTTGCAAGCACGCGTGTGTTGGTGTATTCTTTGTCGCGATCTGCTATCACCGAGTGCGCTCAACGAGTCTCCACTGACATATGCCCTTTTTTTGTGTGCGCAGTGGCCCCGCAGACCAATCGCGCGCTGCATTTCTCGCTCGCTCTGCTTCGCCCGGCTGTAGCAGCAGCACGCGCGCAGAGCACAGCTCCTATTTTTCGTGATCCACTTTTTTTCAAATCGGAAATCGTTTCGAGCGCTCGTTCTAGTTTTCCCTTTCGTCATTTTTTTTCCAGCTAGCTCGTTCGTTCGATCGATCGTATTTCTCTTTTCCCCTCGTTTCTTTCTGTGTTTTTTTTTTATTTTTGTATCAGGTGTATTGTGCAGGAGCGACAGTTAGCAACCAGAGAGAGCAGAGATACATTCGTGGCTTTATTTTTTCGTTTCTGTTTACACGCGAGCACATATCGCATAGCCGTTATTCTCGTTATATGTAAAACAGTGCGCGCGTCAGTCAGAAATCAATTTCTGAAAGTATACACGCGTGTGATTCAGAATGAAGCGGTTCGCATACATAGGGTGGTTGAAATGGGAACGCAGACACCGCAATAATCGGAATTTTCCAACGTATTACGTCGGTGAGTGCGCGCGATAATTTCATTGCTCTAATCCGAGACACAAACAGTCATAGCGAGTTTGCGCTCGCGCTTACCTGTAATGCAATTTTGATCTAATGCAATTTCCACGCAAGCTGCCGCACATTTAACCTGATACTCAACGAGCAATACGACGGCACGATAAAAACGCTGGTTCGCCTCGTTTGTGCTCGCGCACACGCACACACTCACACACACACACACACAGACGTGTATTTAGTGGAAATCAGGTTAAACCCCATTTATTTCGTTTTAGGAAAAAAACCGCAGCTAACGGGGTACGCTTCCGAGGGCGGACGTAGGGAGCTCGGCTGCAGGCTCGAGCTTTTTCAAAAAGCTCGTGTAACAATGCGACTATGCAGAGCAGCTGCTGCTGCTGCTGCTGGCTGGCTACTACTGTGAGAGGCAACATCAGCAGATCTGTTAATTGTCGAAACAAGCTCGGAGCTTCTGTTGCTGCTGCTGTCATAGCGTATTAAAAGCTTTGTACAACGATTACGTGTACCCTCTGCCTTCTGCAGCAATAGCAGCAGCAGCAGCAGCAGCTGCGCTGTGTCTATGTATGTATAGAGAGAGGATCGTAGAGTGAGAGAGAGAGAGGGAGAGTCCGAGAGAGCGGAAGCGAATTCTGAGCGTGGAGCGTATTGCGGAGGTCCCTCGCGACCCGCTGGGGCAATCGAGGCTGCAAATAATTGGCCTCGGATTTCTCCTCGGACCGTCCGTATAATTAATACCCTCTTTTGCCTATATACGTGTTTACACGCGCTGAAAACATATAGCTTTGTTTCGGGATATCGTTATACCCACTCGCCGCGTGTAGATATATGGCGCGTCGTCGCGTATACCCAAGCCGTTCCTTGACTCTTGGATTGATTAGAATTTATTATATATACGCGACGATACGTTTCAACGGAATTTGAGGGTGCAGTGACAACGCACGTATAAAAACAAAAACTCGCTGCTGCTACTGCCGTAACAAATGCGACGCAAAGGCAGTTCGAGACACTTTAATGTGCGCACGGATAACCGATGCTTTTTCCCTCACTCCGCTGCGCGCGCTCACTCTTTCTCCTGTTATAATGGCTTTTCGATATGTTTATCGACGGGACATGGCTTATACGCGTGCGGAGGAGGGTGAAGTTTCGCACGAAACATTCGAGAGATCGTTATAAGCGAGTGCGTGACTTACGACGTCTGATGTTCGCGCGCAAACGGGCAGCACGATATAACGAGGTTCGTTGTTATTTATTACGCGCACTTGGCCTCTCACGAGAAAACAATTTCCTATAGTAAACAAACAATCGAATAATATTATGGAAATGATCGTAAACACGTTATGGATGATACTCATCGATGTGCTGTTATTATGTATACGCAGACATTCGAATTCAGCGCCGTAATAGCTAATGCTTAAATGCTTATTTTGAAGAGCAGTCATTTTTGCTGAGAGAAGCTTTAAGCAGATTCTCGTTTCTCCTTCTTCTCTCTTTCTTCAATTCATTAAAATCATCTTTTGCTCAATTACATTTGCGTAAGTCCCTGCCATTAGGGCGCGCGAGCGGCACTCGAAAAAATCCTTATCCCTCGTTAGCTCAACGTTTCACATTTCATTTGCTCATCGTCATCCTATCATCCGTAAAATTCGGAAAAAAATCCGACCATCTCACCGACTCTCATTCTACATTTTATACATAATATATAGATATAGAGAGTATATTAGAAGCGTAATCAGGTAGAAAATAAGAAGTGTACACATTTACTTCTGAAATAAAACTTGATTCGGAAAAACGTCCGGAGCATCCTCTTAGCTCAAACCATTAGACTTATAAGTCTATATAGTGAACTTTTCGAGAGGGCATGTATGGAGAGGCGGGTAAGCCCAAATATCTATAGAAAAATCCGAGCGACTTTTTTCCTCTTTTCCTTTTCTTTCTCTATTACTTGATAACAGTCTCGTTCTGGAAAACAATAAAAATCGACGATGATGTGGCAGTAGCAGTGGCGGCGACGGCGGGTAGCAGTAACAGAGCAGTTGGTAAACGATAAAATCGTCAATTTTACCTACAGTCCCTTCTGACCCCCAGGAAAAATCTTTGACGGCATCTCGCACGGTGCACTATATGCTATGTCTAGCCACGTCCAAGTTTTCCGACATCGAGGCTATCATATATCGAATTCCCATAACTTTGAATTAAGGTATTAAGCTGCATACCTAGTTTTTCATTATATACTCCGCAACAAATATTGATACATATATTTTTCGTACCATGAGAGAATACAAGACAGGAAGAGAGTAAGAGAGAGAAAATGTATCGTATGCAGGCGCCATTATTGGAAAAAATTCGAATTTATATTGGACGACTCTTTCAATATGAAAAAAAAATCGCGTGTATACATTGTTCGTTTCTCTTTGTTTGCTTTTGGAAATCCCAATATGATTTTTTCTATTATATTAATATTGCATACACAGAAGTGCATGTACATCGAGTCTCTCGTTCTCTTTCTCCCCTACTATTTGTCCTGCGAACTCGAGCTTTAAAACGAGAGATTCTTTTCCTTTTCACTAGTGCTGCGCAAAGCATCGAGCGTATGCTTATCGGTATACAACGCGCGCGCGCACACGTATTGAATTACATCGGTACACACTTGAAATTTTCCGATATGTGTTTTAAATATTGAAAATATCAAGTTCTTTATGCATGCGCCCGTATAATGATGAAATTAATTTATCCTGATCATGTGATGCGAAAGGAGAAAAAGAAAAAGTGGGATGAAATCACCTAAACCAATACCGAAGAGATATAAAAAAATCCTCTAAAATAGCCATCTGTGCCCTTAAATTGAAGCACCTCTAGACACATATCGTTTGTGCCATATACATACACGTGAGAGGTACGCGCGTGTGCGAACTCAGCTCGCAGGTAAGTATCGACGAGATTCAAAAGAGGTAGAGAGTGTAACTCGATTTTTTCGGTATATCGCTGGGAGCATGCCGTCACTCAGCTAGCGTCTAGATAGTAGTAGGTAGCGCATAGCGGGCGCGTGCACGTAGGGGGGAAGGGCAACACAACAAGCTGGAAACGAGAGAGAGAGAGAGAGAGAGCAAGAGAGGGACAGAGGCAGCAGCGCCAGCGGACTCGAGCGGAAAGAAGTTGTTCGATACGCTTGAGAGGATCCGATAAAATTACGCCGCGGCCGAGCATAATTGGGTTATCGGCAATGGCATCGCAGCTACTGCTGCTGCTGTTACTGCTTCACATGCTTGTACCATGAAAAGATATGGAGCATAGGCTACAACGCGCGTACGCGCCAGGCCATAGTGTGCGAGCTTCCTACGTATACAGCCCCTGAGATGATGCTCAGTTTTTTTTTCTGCAAGAGCAGCTTGTAACCCGCACTGCTTTTTTTATTTTTATTTTGCTGAGATCGTATAAATTGCGTTCTTCTCACGCTCTTTATACGTGAAAAAGCTCAAAGAAGTACGAATTCTCGGTTGATAATATTGAGAAATCGACTTTTCTCGATTTAAAAATATCAACTTTGACACTAGTTTAATGCCTAATAGTTTAAAAGAACTTGAAATGGCAGATCAAATAGAGATGTTTTTTTTATCGGAGATACTAATCAAAATGTGAATTTTTCTACGCGGTAAAAATATTTATACTACAATTCTATTTAAAATTAAATTGTTTATCGATTAAAAAGCTAACCGAGAAAATAGAAATAATGTACACGACTAACGCTCCACCAGGCAAGATAGTTATTACAACGTAAGATTTAATGCCTGACCTAGTTTCCACTGTAAATGAAAATACATCTAGTTTTTCAATTATTTTTCCAACCAGACGATCCAATTACCGAAAACGATACACTCATAATTGTCGTCGCGTAACATCGATTTTAGCGGCGAATAAAAAAAGATGGGGATAGTAACAAGGTGCTATTTTTTCTTACGACGCGGCAAACAAATAAAAAACTAATACAAACAAAGCCAAGCTCTTACGGGCGCGGCGGCGGTACCGTATATACACACACACGCATAGACACACATAGACACATACATGCACAGTACTTTCAACACACGCGTAGTGTACATGGCAGCCTCGGGGTGAAGAAAAAACGAAGAAGAAGCAATTTGCAGGGTCAATGCTTATGATCACGCTCTTGCAAGCTCGCGGCTCTCGTAAAAGCTCTCTCTTTCTTTCTCTCTCTCTCTCGTTGCTCTCGTGTATACGTATATATACCGACGATACAGGTTACATACACAGTGGAGAGCGCGCGCAAGCTCCGCGCACTCCGGCACTTTCACCATGCGCGCGCGCTAGAGCTACAGCTTTTCTCGTTTTCTTTCTCACCACTACCACTTATACGTGTGTACTCTCTATATACACATAGATATATACGTGGCAAGCTTTTCCACGCTCGCTCATCTTTCGTGTCTCATGTTTTCGTTTTATGTCAGACGCCAGCTAACACCCGGATAGAGAACTGCAAGCTCGCGCGTACATACACAGACACACACACGCAGCGAGGAATATGCGCCCACGAATAGAAGTACTGCGCTAGCGTAGAAAGGGAAAATAAAGAAGTAGGAATAAAAAAGAGATGCAGAAGTAAAAGAGGAAAAAATCGACTAGCTGTAGACACCGGGGCGAAAAATGTAGAGAATTCAGGGGCACGTGTGTAAGCAGCTCTTGGCGTTCGACTGGGAGAGCAAAAATTATCGTCTGCTGCTTCGTTTTTTCCTTATATAGAGAGAGAGAGAGAGAGAGAGGAGGCTTTTGGCACCCAGACACCTCGCAGCAACTCCAGCAACACCAGCAACCGCACCAGCAGCGAGGAAAAGAAATGTTTGCCTCTAGTGATGTTGCAGATGCTTTTGCTCTGCTCCCAGGGAGCCCTGCGAGTTTCTTGTTTTACACTTATTGGGTGGAGCGACGAGCGAGCGAACGCGCCACGCGATGCTTTCCTTTGGCTTTAGTGTAGGCGGAGAGGGCGGATAAGAGTGTGATTTCTTATATTATAAGGGATAAGAGAGAATGGTTCGCCGGCTATTGTTGTAGTTCGAATGCCTATAACGTGGAATTTCAAGACGTGGCTCAAGAAGACTCGAGAGACGGAAAAACACAAAAAAGAGACCGGAGCGGTTTTTCTTCTAAATTTAGCCAACGTCTGACGGTAGTTATTCCTAGAAGTTTTCTAATGATTGTAGTTATTATACGGTTAGGAAGAATGTTGGAAATTGCTTTCCATTTATAAGAAGCCTAGCCTTGTAAAATAAAAAAAACATTTCCATTAGCCATTACGTGCACACGGCTTCCGCGTAAAATACACGGGGAGACGAAAAGAGCTAAAAAAGAATTGAGATTGATCGAAGAATAAAAACGTATACAAGATATTGTAATCGATACTAACGCGGCGCGTTCGAGCTTCGAGCGCCGCTGCAGCGATAATAGGAGCTAAAGGAAAGCAGTTACCATAAATTTTACTTTGGACTTCAACACCTGAGACTCGGTAAGTTTAAAAATTAAGCATTTTGAGGTGCAGGGAAAAAAAGTAATGGATAATTATGACTCTGGCGCATAGAATCCCGATCGATTCTCGAGATTAACGATTTCAGCGTGCGCTCCATTTATTTTCCTTTCTGTAACAAACAATTTGTATCACGAATGTTTATATATACGGACAGCAGGGAAATCAATAGGCGAAACGACGAGACGAGTCGAGAGAAAAGTTTAAAAAGAAATGAGCCAACGATAAGCCATCAAAAGTAAATATTCTAGCATTTATGCGTCTGTATATAGCACGCGGCAAATTCTACGGCCCATCCTTCTTGGCATCCGAGCGCAGTGGAATTTTTTTTTCAATATAAAAAAGCTCGCTCTCGCGTTGCAATGAGAGCTAGCAAGAGAGAAAGCTAGAGCTAGCGCTCATAATGAAAAAACCAAGCGCAGAAGAAAAAGATGCTCGAATGCATCCGATGTCAAGCAGCGCGAGTTCCGCTATACATACCTACTTCCACGCTTTCCAATTCTATCCTAGCCACTCGCGAATATTAGCATGAAAAAGCGAACCACCACCGAGAGAAATAATAAAGGGGAAAGCTGATGCTTCTGTGGAGCGAGAGGGGCAATGGAAAGGTAGACGAAGGCAGCGGCGCGCGGGGATATATATTGAAAGAAGCTCGCCTGCTTTTCCACAATTGAATAGTAGTATACAAGTGATATCGAAGAGAGAGAAAAAAGTAAAAAAAAATAAAAGAAATAAAACATTGGTAGCTGCTTATTTCCTTTTTACGAGAATAAAGCTTGGAAGCTAATTGACTCGGCGCGCGTTGTTTTATCTCTCGTAGCCAACGCGAAAGACAAGGATTCGATCTTTTTCATGTATATAAGCTCTCGTTTCTTTTGTCAGCGGAACACAAGACCGGTATACATTCTAATACGGTATACCTGTTCCTTTCAAAATACAGGAATACAATCAAGAATCGAGGAGGATTGATTCGATATACGCTCGCTTCCTCTGTCCTCGGTCGCTATGTATACGCTTCTGTACACCGACAGGTAGCACTTGATAAATGATGAAATCTTTTCCTCTTATTTGTTTTTCTTCAACACGATCGTTACAGCCAGCGAGCGATCAATGTTATTTTACGGACTCGCTGCAGCTATGCAAAATAGACTAGCTTGCACCGATATAACCGTGACGATGTAAACAGTCGAGGGGGGCGGGATGGCTGCCGCGTGTATATCATTGTTTATCCAAGCGCAATACATGTTGCGCGTCGCAGACAAAACACATCTACGCACACGCACACACGGGGAGGGTTGCCGCTTGCGTTGTTGTCATATATGGTATAGTCAAACATACAACAAATTAACACACAGCGTATACGCGATTCACACGTGCTTTCCAAGCAAACCGCACATGTGCCTGCGTGTACGTACTGCATGTAGACGCGCATAACACACGCATACGCCTTTACATGATAGGTACGCAATTATCCCTCCTTTTCCTCCTCCTCCTCCTCCCCCCCCCCAACCACCCACATCCTTGCATAACCCCCCGTGCATGTACACGCAGCTATATATACGAGCGATGAAGAAGCTTGCCTAGCGAAGCTTGCCTAGCTTAACAATACTCCATTTAAATGCTCCTACCCTCGCGTATAGCTGCACCCTCGAACACACAGCCCACGGGATAATTGTCGTAATGATACGCCAAGATTTGCGGCCTATCGTGCACTTGCGTAATACAGTTGTCAAACGACGGTAAGCCGCACGCCAGGAATACACACGCACACGTAGTGCAGTCTGGAAGTTTTGTTATGAAAATTTCAACGGTGCGGCGGGTGGGGCCCCGATCGATGGAGGAAAAATTCTCTCGAAAGCCATTTGGAGCGTTTATGCGTATTAGCTAGTTTGGCCAGTTGTTGGCTGCCACGCGCCCAAGCTCCCTGGATATATTACTCAAGTTGGTGAATTAGAGAAGCCCCAGAGAGGCTCATTGTTATGCGCGTCGCACAACTCTGCCATATACATAGATATATTATATGGCGAGCGAGGGCGTAAGTGGGAAATTTTGGACAGGCGCGCGCTCGAGTAACCCGTTGCTCTATGCCGCGCTCTATTATATATAACCGATGCTTTCTGCCCTTTTCGCGCGTGTATATCCATACATACAAGGGCTAAGTTATGCCATTTTCATTCATCGGAATTAGAAAGGCGTCGAGGCTAAAACGACGCTGGCGAATAGCATTAAGGCCACATAGAGGCCTAATATAAGAGAATATTCAAATTCAATGGACCGAGGCCGAAATAACACGGACTATCAAAACGGATAAAGATCAAAGCTACGATGCACACTCCGGGAGCGCAAACGTCACGAAACCTACGACTAGTCGGAACAAAAGCGAGACTTTTTCTTGCTGGAAATCCTAAAAAAGAGGATAAAAGGAAAGGAAGAAAGAAAGAAAATACAGGCTTGTTTTTACCTTTCTCCGTTGCTGCTGCCGCTGCTGCGAGTAGGAAAAAAGTTACACGTACACTATATGGAGCCAAGTAGTAGTAGTAGTAGTAGCAGCAGCAGTGGAGAAAGAAAGACAGAGAGAGCTTGCGCGCGAAACTTTGCCTCTAGCATCTCTGCTGCTGCTGTTACTTGTATAGCACTATCCCTGCTCGTCGCTCTCTCCACGTGCAAGCGTAGCGTGCAGTTTGTAGTAGCAGTGCATTAGCTTTTTCTCTCTTTCTTTCGGCTACAAAGCTTTAAAAAGAGAAGGAGAGACAGATAGAGAGAGAGAGCCCTGAGCGAGAGGGAAAAGTAATACGGGTTTTTCCAAATCGAAGCAGACGCCATGGGGCGCGCGCGAGCGGCAGTAGTATCAAGGTTTTCGCAGCGGCAGCAAAGCGAGCCAGCCATCCAGCTAGCCAGCGGCAAAACAGTGGGTTTGACGCTCGAGCTCGCAAACAGAAAGAGACAGCGCAGTGGCAGCAGTGGCAGCAGCAGCAGCAGCAGCAGAGAAAGAGAGATAGACCGAGAGGGAATGCGAAAAATCAAGAAACGAAGGAACTTAATTGTGTCCTCCCTAGATGCTCTGCGCGAGCACTGAAATGCTCAGACGCATCGCTGAGAGAGAGAGAGAAAGAGAGAGAGAGAGAGAGAACGGGAGAGATTCCTCGAATGAATGGCCGTTGATCCAAGCTCGCGCTGTGTGCGCGCAGGCTACTGTCTTTTGTACCGCTGCGCGGTGAGTAAATTAAATAAGTTCATTATTGCGCCATGCCGCTGACACCACTGCTATATATACTTCTGCCGCTGCTCTCTGTACTATGGTATATGTATAATCTATAAGCTCGTGTGTGTACGAATTTTATAATGAAAAGGATGCGATGCAATAATGAAGGAAACGTATCTCAGTCCAAAACAAGAGCTTTTGGAAAGTCGAAAGCGACTCCAAACGTATACTGCATGAGCTCCTAGAGCATAGCTCCAATAATACTTGGAATCCTTGCTGCGCGATAGCATACTACTGACATACGAGCCTGGGCGTAATAAAGATTGAGTCGTACGATGCGAGCTCGACGCTCTATAACGTATAGTTAAAAGAAAAAACTACTTTGATTACGCTTGTTGTTTGCAAGAACGGTTCGCGTTAAGCGCTAAATGTTTCTCTCGTGCGAGTTTCACTCGGCTTTGCTCCGCTTTTTCCTTATTATGTACATGCGAGATAGTAGTAGTAGTGTTCTCCAGTGGCTCTCCGTTTAGGTGCAGAGCCTCGACTGCAGCCGTTTATATATAAGCTCGGAATACACAAGGCAGAGCACGTATACGTAATGCATTTTATTAGCTTATTTTATTTAAGGCAAAGTTCAAACGCGAGCAAACAGTTTGCACGCGCTAAAAGATTAACTTGTGCGCGCCCGCCCCCCGACTGCGCACGCGTGCGGATCGAAAGTACAATGGTCGACGCAAAACGTTTACGTATATAAATTAATACGAACAACTGCGTTAGCGCTTCGCTCGTGAGGTTTGTCACGGGCACGGATTCATTTTCGAAATTTGTTTTCTCGCACCCTTGCAAAGCGCCGCATGCAAACGCTGACGCATAACTTCAGCAGAATTCAATCTGTCGTACGGGTTGCTCGTGGATCATGTAAATCGTAATAATCGAGGAATTTAAGTTCGATAGAGACGAGACGAAGGAGACAAGAACGACTTTCCAACTATCTACGTCCGTGGCGCTTTTTATTACGTGTATCCGGCAACGAAATCCAATTTTTTACGTAACCAGCGCAGCGAGCCAAAGTCAACTGCGCGATTCGCGATCGATCCTTGCCTTTATCCATCCCTTTATCTCCGATGCAGCCGATGGTTCTCGAGTTAACCTCGCGCGACAAACTTTTCCTCTGCATCGCTCGTAGTACCTTTACCCCGTCTAAGCGCGCGGACGCGTATACAGACGTCTGTACAGTGATACTCCTGCCAAGGGATCATTCAACTCTAACTCGAAATTTTCACCGAGTCGCTATTCGGTCGCTCCGGCTGCGCTATATCTACCATCCTCGACGTTCTTTCGTTTTTTAATTCTCGCCATTGTCCAGCTGCAACTAAAACTCGCGTATCGAATCCAGCTCTCTCCGTTTTAATCGAAAATCAATGGAACATTAGCAGTGTGCGTCGATCGCTGTTCCATCGCGCCCCGCTATACGGTCATCCGCAACATCGTAACACGGTAAAATTTGTTAATTGATTTTCAGCGATGCTTTTATAATAATGAGATATTCGATGATGCATGTACGTGCGTATAATATGCGTGTCAGTAAAATCGATACCGCGGCGGTGTATTCTTCTATACCTGTATATACGAAACGAGGCTGCAGTGCTGCAGGCCGTCCACTCTTTGTGCGCGCGATCGAAGTAACGCGTTCAATGCATTTATTACGGCGTATCATCTCTTCCACGCGATTGTTCGCGGCAGAAAAAAGGCGGAAAAATATGGAGCAAAATAAATTCGTATATGGCCAATCGAGAAATAATCCGGCTTTTGGCGCGAAAACTACGGAAGAACATTTATATTATATATATACGAAACGTATCACCGGCAATGGGGAAACAAAAAGCTCTCTCTCGCGAGCGAGCGAGAATCAAGAGGCAAAAAGACTACTCGCGCGACGGTGGCTCTTATCTAAATACCCGGGGCACAGATAAATTTTATCGATGAGCGTTAAATCGCGTTATAGCCGTCCTTCCACTTTTTTGACTCGAGATCGGCTTTCAACGTGAGTTAGTATACATATACAAGGGAGCTGCATCACGGTGGCTCGTGCCAAAAGTAGCGCAAAAAAAAATCAATTTATTAACGCACGATCCCGAGCCAGCCGTTGCCTGCTGCTGCTGCTGCTGCTGCACTCGAGCTATGTACGTACTGAGGCTATGTGCGTGAAATTCAGCGCACACGGCAATCTTGTAGCGCACCGCGCGCGTGTGCCCCGAGCCGAGCCTCCATTACAGCTCCCGAACAGTGACATCAACCTCTGCAAAATCTGCCTGATCCATATTTATGAGCTTTTTGATAAAGACAAATGACTCGTGGATTTAATGTTGTTTGCTTGCTTTGCGTCTAGATGTATTATATAAACATTTATGTGCTCTTACTGTAAGCCAAGCAACCCGTTCGAAGATAACCCGGCTACTTGAGCCGCGCCTACACTTGTAAAATTTCGTGTGAGATTATACAAAAATAATTATTTTCTTGTTATTTTTTAAATATTTCTCTGGAAGAAATACTTGATATTTTAGGCCTAGTTTTTCGCCAATTAAAAAGTTTCTTGGGCATAAAAAAACCATTAGAACTATACTGACTAAAAGCCTAATGACTATCTTAAACCCAAAACAAAATTTTTTCAAAACTGTGCTTTACAACTATAAAAATTTGTTACTTTCTTTTAAATGTATCGATGAATTACATTATTATAAGTATTGAAGCTTGAAAAATCAACACTTTTCAATATGAAAGCTTGACCATAGTCCAAGTTTTACGAAACCTACAAGACTTTCGAACTTGAAAGGTTTCATCGATGTGATGACGACGATGACGTTAATAGGTTTAAGTTTAAGTTCACATAAAAAGGAATAAATTGCATCGAATGTGGTCGACGTTCTTGTTGACCCCGAGAAACCACATAAAAACTAAAAGTACTCACGAAAAATATATCGACATTCGCCGAGTAAACAAATGCACACGGCGGTATAAAGCAGATTGCAATGTACGCCACAACGTTGCATGATAAATATAGTAGAAAAAAAGAACTTACTTCGGGACTGCCGTTGGCATCGGACTGTAACAAACAGAAAATAAACATTAATCTTATTGAGAGTATCACATATGTATATATTGTATATATAGATTACACATGTACAGGAGAACGTACAACGGACGTTCGGTAAAAGCGTATAAATATAAAAGCCACTTGATTTTACAAAGACAGTCGCAGGAAATTTTATCGGAGCCATAAATAGAAGTTATGCACTCGGAGGTACTTGAAAATTTTTAATTTGAAATGCCGTGTGCGCGTGTGTGTACATAAGCGCGCGCAGAACCAATCGAAATAATTGGAGCGATGTAATTTAAACGCGCACTCGCGAAATTGCATTCGGATAATGCAATTGATGGAGATGAGTGTTGAGGTAAAAATCATCGGCGGAAACAAAGCGATAAGTGTGCGATGACGATGATGGGCTGTGCGTGTGTTTGACGATTCGGTTGATTCACCGATACCACGAGTGTTAATTTTTTATTTGCTATATTTTATGCGCTTTCACGGATACGAGCTCGTTACACATCGCCCAGTTTCTCATCGATATAAATTACAATTATTGCAAAGTTGTACGAATCGCATAATTTTTTTTAGTCTAAAATAAATTGGCAATGGTATTGAAAGTTTGATTTTAAATAGTCATTATAAAGTCAAGATAAAAGTGAAGCGCCGACGAAATCTCTCATGCGAATAGCGAGCAGACGCGCAGTCGGTGTATTCGAAAATGCAGAAATTTCGTCCCGCATACTCGGTCAAAGGGAAAAAACGTCGCCCTTTTTCGACGTGCCCTCTCGAGGTAGCTGCAACGCAATACAATCATTTACCCCTTTCCCCCGAATCTCACCGCTGCGCCGAGGCTCTTTCTCATTTAATTGGAGCGCTTCGTTAATACCACACAGCTCCGGAATGATCGAGTATTTACCGTTTCATTTATTTTAATCCAATTGGAAATGTACTTCTCTTACGGCCTCGTTATAATACTTTGCTACTGGCGCGCAACCGAATAGTTGTGCGGTAGCGAGCTGTAAGCTTTTTACCTCTCTCTGTCTCTCTCACTCTAGCCGGGTCGCTGCTGTTAATCTCCGCGCTCACTCTTAAATTTTTTTGTCTACACCAAAATAAAACAAAACAAAGAGAAAAAGAAGAAACGAGATCTTCGGATGTACTCGGTGCATTAATTGAGACGAGCCAACGGTGAGAATGAGTCAGCATAATATTGAGCCATGTACATTAATTCGTGATCCTACGCAGAGGCAAACGTAAAATTGTAAAATCTCATCGGGTTCTTTGATGCATATATTGTATAAAATTTAAGCATATTGAAGTTTTTTTCATTATTTAAAATTTCGCTCTGAAAGAGTGCATATAATAAGGAACCGTATAATTATGCAAGCCACTCAATAAAAGCGAGGGCTCCCAAAAGCTAGTACATTCAACTTTGCGGTGGTTTGTCTTCCTTGAATAAAAATTCAAGTACTGGAGGAGTTTAAAAACAGGAGAGAAAAAAAAGAAATTAAAGGCCCAGACTAAAGATTATGCGTATTACATAATATTCTGTGTGTATATTTTATGCGTGTGTATGCGTGTGCTGAAGAGAAAGGGAGAGAGGAGTGCAGAGTGCAGAGTTTGATAGTACCCTAATACTTTGCGGGGAGAAAGTCCGAGAGTAGAGAACAAGAAAGTTTCCAACTAATATGCTATGAACCACATATCTCTACGAAAAAAGAAAACGTCGAAAGAGTATATGCAAAAAAGGGTTAAAATCACGTAAACAGATGGAAAACCCGGAGAAAATAAACAGACAGTAGAAGCGATAAAGAGGGTAAATAAATGTTGTATATCTCATTTTATATACATAAAAATTGTACAACGGTTCACTTGCTATAATGAAAATGTAAAAAAATTAGTTTGGTTTACTATTGCACAGACATTTTTTTATCATACTATCTAACTTTCGATAGATTTTACTGTTAAATCAAAAAACAAAAGTGATATTTTTTTAAAGCTTACATTCAAAAGTAGTGTCGAATGAAGTTTCAACAAAAATGAATAACTTTTTTCAAAAAATATCTGATAATAAGTCATCTAATATCTATGATAAGAGTCAAAATGACAATTGGCTATATAAAATGAATTAGGGGATTAATTTATTTTAACAATTATTTGGCTCGCCCAAATCGTGTCTGTCAATCTTCATGATGGAATTTTTACAAGTTGATTTCATACTAAAAATTTTTGTCTTGGTTCAAAAAGTATCTTTTTCATAAATTATTTTACTCCTTCTTTTAATCAACTTTCCTCTCATATTATCGAGGTAAAAATGCAATTAAGATCTCTGGCCTACGGTCGAGTGAACACACTTAGCTGATCATCACTGGGAGTATAAACCAGAAAAGCTTATGCATCGCACGAATATTCATATTATGGATCGAAGAGTGTATGCGCATTATTACTGAACGACGTGCTCGTTCGTGTCATGTCTTGCCTTTTTGTTCTCACTTTTTTCATCTTGACCGGAGGAAGTTTTTCTCTTTTTTTTCGTTTTATTCTTCCTCCTTGTCTATGTGATGCTTTTATTGAGGGATGGTCGATCAGTTAAAGGATTAAAGGATTTCTCGAGGACTCGTTGGAATATGTAGCTGATCATGTTTGTCTTTTTTCACTCTTCGGTCACTTTAAAGAATTTTTCTAATAAAATTATATTTTGCTAAACTTTATTGAAGTTTTTAGATGGTCGTAAATAAATTCTGTATAGTTATTAAAAATTTATATTTCGTAAAAAAAAAATTGAGAAACGAGAGGCTATCGTACAAAAGCATAAGACTCATTGAAACGGTTCTTCTGAAGAGTAAACTCAAAAAATCTGGAGAAATTGGGCAAATAAAATACAAAGACTCATTGAGACAATTAAGAAGTCATTTAAGGCTTCTAGGTACGTAAAAGACTCGAGCTTCAAGAAATTGAAAAAAAAACTGCCTAGGCTTCTTAAATGTGCGTGTGAGCAAGCTTTGCTATATGAAGCACTCGAGTTCTCCTTCAATAAAGGGGTAAATGCTATAACTTATGACAGCACAGAAGCAGTAAACGAAAATCTTCTCCCTTTTTAACATAATATTTCTCTTCAAGTTTTTTTGCTTCTTCTCCCTTGCTCTCTCTTTCTTTCTCTTGGAAGTTGGAGGATGTAATTAGGCAAATTGATAAAAGAGCGTTATATGGTGTCTCAATTATTCAAATGAATACAAGGAATGGAGCAAAAAGAAGAGATGCAAATCTTTCGGTTTCTTTCAGCTATAAGAGACAGACTCGTAATTCTTAATATATACAGATATCGTTTTGAGAAAAAGAGAGAGAGAAAGAGACAGAAGTAGGGAGGGAAGGAAGATTAGCGCGGAAGCTTTTTTTTGCGCTTCTTGCTCTTGCGGTTTATAAGGATAAAATC
>CACVKI010145467.1:0-50412 GCA_902732785.1 Trichogramma evanescens | reverse complement strand
ACATTTTATTAAGGTTCTGTATTCGCAAAGTTTGTACTCTTTTTTCTTCTTCTTTTTCGTTATGAAGATCGAATAATGGGGAGCAAGAAAGTCTGGTTAAAGCAGAGACAAGCCGAGCGAGCGTATTGAAGTATTGGCTTTCGATGTGGCGAATCGGTACACTCTATATACGTATACACTCGATGTTCACTCGTCTACAGAGAAAGAAAGAGAGGGAGAGAGAGAGAGAGAGAGAGAGAAATACCTGCAGCAGTCGCACAGAAGTTGTAGTTGTAAACTTTTCGAAATGAACTCAATTTGACACGGAACTTGGGTTAACCCGTTAGAGCTTGTGGGCACGAATTTCCTACTATTTCGATTTTAAAGCTCTGTGTAAATTTCAATTCACGTGCGAAAAATTCAACCGAACGTAAATGAATGATGTGAAAAACTAAGTCATCGCGTATAATTGAAGAAAAATATAGAAACGTCACGAACGAGCAACAAGACGTAAATAAAAATTGATTAATCAACGAAAGGTACGCCCTGGAAGAGACGGGCGACTTTATATATAATATAAGCTCAATAAAAACTCATTAAGATCTTGGAAACTATACCCAAAGTGAATTTCACTCTTTCTCCCGTTTCTTGTCTCTCTTTCTGCGTCCGTGCTTAAACACGCGCAAGTGCAAGAGAGGGAAAATCATCCATCAAGGGCGCCAGTGAAAATCCAATGTATCAGAATGAGAGACCAGGTGACACTACAGACGGAGCTGTATATAGCGCAGCGACACAAAGCAAAGTGGCAATAACGCCAGAAGGCACAGCTAGCTGCGACTACTGCTGCTGCTTCTGCTACTACACAACCATACCACTACTGCTACCCCTCGTGCGAAATGTACGGGGTACACGCAGTGTTGCCGACGCCACACCGCCGCTGCCACTGCTGCACTGCTGCTGTACGTTACCGTAGTAAATAACCGAGACACGGGTAACTAATTCTATATCTGTCAAGAAGACAAAATAGTAAGAATAGTTGCGCTGCAGAAATGTTTAGTCATAATAATTCACGAATTGCAGCACAACGTACAACAGCATTGAGAAAATGAACGAGCTCGTGATCGATCCGCTACAAGCATCTGTCGAAGTGGCGAAAAATGATGTGCCTCGGAAAATTAGCATTCTGGTAAGATAAATTACGTAGCAGTATTAGCGTCCAATCGATTCGACTTGAAGTTATCGTATCAACAGAATCGATTCGCCTATACTTAAAACCTGAGAAGCATTCGACGTTTGCATTAAAATCATTAAAAATTAACGACAAGTATTACGAGGTGAGCACAAGTTGACCGCGGCTCTCGTAAAACGTAAAAAATGGCTAGCTCGAATGCATCAAGTGTAAAATAAATATTCTTTTGAAATAACTGACCAACACCACAATGCGCGCTCGCTCGTTACGTATTGTTTTTACGACTGCAGACGAGATGCGGCTGTTTTTGTTTCTATTCGATATCGGGCCTCCCGAATAGTACTTTATAGACGTATATAGCATTGTGCGCGCATAGGCGACTCGATTTACGGGAAAAAGTGCGTTCGACGTTTTTTTTCTTTTCGTTTGTTCACTGTAGCCTGCGGAACTTTTATATACGTATAAATGCTTTGGTTAAAGAAATATTGCATCGACCGCTCGATATAATACACGAGCGCTGAAAATAAGTGCAAAAGAAGCAAGCGGGGGCAGCATTATATACTGATAATGATGTATATTTTAGCGAGGCGATAATACGCTCGAGATCTGTCATCTACTTTTTCGCCCCAAGAGTAATACTTCATACAAAACTAATCAGAATGTGCAGCTGCGACGTCGCCAGCAGTATACGCAGTACAAGTCATAAGCTTCGCCTTGCGCATTATTAACGCGGTACTCGAAGATTATCAAGGCAGCGAAGCAAAAAATAAAAGAGGCTATATTTATATATGTACAGGGATAACTGAGAGAAAACTGAAGCGACTCTGGAATACGGTGGGTGGCTGAAGAAGAGGAAGGAAGAGGGAGAAAAGAGAGAGAGAGAGAGAGAGAGAGAGAAAATCTCGTTTACAACCTCCTCTGATGCGATTACGCCACTTTCTTTGCGAGATTCTTGCTCTCCTCCTTCCCTGTAGCCGAGCAGCTCTATCTCTTCGGTGTATGGCTGCACGAATACGAATGTGTATGTGTCTGTGAATGTATATATGAGACTCTGAACTGGGGCGTTTAGATTTATGATCTCTGACAGAAACACAACGACGAGAGAATTGCGCTCACTTGGCTGCTGCTGCTGCTGATGCTGCCGCCACTGCAACACTTTTTTTTCTTTTTCATTCATCTTTCCTTGCGTGTACGTCACATCATGCTCGTTTCTTTCTTTCTCTTTCTCGCGTGCTTCTTTTCTCTGTCGCGAGCTGTGCACAAGGAAGACGACGACGACGACAAGCACGACAATCCGCGAAATGAGCGCGTGAACATTTGTCATCCAACGCTGAGAATCGTGCCGGCAAGCACGAGGTAGGGAAAAAATTATAGGATCTAGAAAAATAAATAACAAGCGTAGCGTGATACAGTCGTTTCGCCTTAAACGTCAGACGACGTGGACCTGGATGTGCCGCCCTGAGAAAAGAAAACACGCGCATGCGAGGGAAAAGGGGTTTCCAGCGCAACTTTTCTGGCTGCACGCTACTGAGTCTCTCGGCATGAGTGTGATGGACTTTTAAGCCGCACGCGTGATAAGGATCTTCGCGCGGCAAATATTTACTTTCGGCGAGAGATGGCTTTTTTGGGGCGTGCGAGCGGTTAATATCATGCGAAAACTGGTATTGTGTTTTCTTGAAAGCTGACACGCGACGGCGAAAAATGAATTTACCATGAGTATGAAAATATGAATTTCAATTTATAGCTTCTTCCGTAGCCTAGCCTTTTGCGAAGCCACTTTACATTTTTTAGCGATTAAATTTTTTAAAACGCTTTCCAAGAATTTTATGTGGTCAAGCAGATTGTTCCGAACGACGATTGAAAACTCGAAAATAGCAATAAATATTATGCCTCGGTGCAAGTATCTAAGAACTTTCTGGAATGTCAAATATTATTAGGGTTTTATAGGTCTCAGAAAAGCCGTAAAATCATCCCTTCAATGTAATATGCCTACTACGCGCACCGTAGAAGCGCAAAATGTCTTCTTCGCTGTCAGAATCCAGTTTTCCCTCTTCAAAATCTGACATTGAAGGGTTTAAAGATAGATACGCGACGTGTCGAGGGAGAAAGCGACAGGCAGACGGAGAGAAAGCTATTCTGTTTCCAGCTGAAATTCTCCAAGACACTGCGAAATGGAGAATATAATAACTGTCTCATCGATTGCTCATAAAATCAGGCGCGCAGCAGAAAACTAATTAAACGGAGTTTAACCCTAAGATGGCGGCGGCGACGACGACGACGAAAGACTTTATATTCCATATATCTATATATGAATTATAATACTCGAGAAAAAAGACTTTATCACAGTAATGCACGTTCTGGTGTCGATTACTTTCATTTCTATAATACCGATGAGTTCTTACTTTTTCCACAGATATTGCTGGAAATACTATTATCATTCTCCGCCATGGCAAAATAAAATGTTTTATTTTTACTAGCCTGAAATAAAATGTCGAGTTTTGATGAAGTACGTCGCATCTGCACTGGCTGTATAGCAATTTCTTAACAGTAATTTAAAAGTGGAGCTAATCAAAACCTCATTTTCAGATTAATCCTGTCATTCTCCGAAAGTATCTTTGATAATTTTACAAGAAAATAGATGAAAAGAGAAAAAAGAAGCAAATTATGCTCTCCCCTAAATAAAAGTTTGTCATGCAACGGCTTTACTCTCGGCAGCGGGATGAATCATAACTCCTGTAACGCTTGTAACTTGGAAATTTCCATTTTATCCAGAACTGGCATCAATGCCCGAGCTTATCTACAACTATAACTCCACTATTAATATCAACCATAAATCGACTCTCCACGTTGGATCGAGAATTTGAACACACTTGATTAAACGCAGTTTACGTACGGTCCTGCGCGTCCGAATGCATACGTATAGCTATATACGAGCGAGCCTCACTAGTTTAGCGAACTTTATGAAACTTTCTCATTCATATTGCCCGATAGTAAAAGCAATACATGTGTGCAAAGTATAAGGAGGGCCAGATTGCCTTTTTGTTCCATAGGGTCTCCAACGCGAGTTTCATTATGAAAGCATCGATCGTAAGTCTTCTGAATAGAGCGATAAGTCATGTCTTACGGGGCGAATTGCTTTATGTAGTGTGAAGCCGATGGGCTTCGCGAGCTTTCAAAAGATCATTAGTCGAATGCTCAAAGGAATATTAAAAATAGCATTAATCGCTACTTTGATATCTTCCACGTACAATTTTCAATGCTGCGCACAGAAAAAGACACAGCCAAAAGGCAAGATTAACTAATAAAAAGTCGCATGAGGCAAAAGTACAGCTATGGGATACGGCTAGGCAATCGTTGACACGAGTGATTTCGTCAAAGCTTCCGAGAGTTCAGCCCCGCGGCTGGTTACCGATTTTCTCTTTTGACTCGTCGCGTACACCGACTGCATCGCAGATCAGAGCTTATACACACACACACACATACACACATACACATATATATCCGCAGCAACGTGCAGTACAGCCCTCTCGTGCTCGGGTGCGCGCAGCAAGCTTACGCGTAATCTCGCACACAGAGAGAAAGTGTATAGAAAAGCTTGGCTCCACAGGGGCACATATAGAGCGCACCCAACTATACGGCTGCCGCGCGCTAGATACATGCGGGCGTATCGCGATTTCCGAGACTAGCTGCTACGAACTTCTGACGCCATTGTATATAATGATTAAAGTTTTTCGCGCCAATCTCTGCTCCGCTGCTGCTGCCTGGGCTACCCCCGCTGCTCAACGTGCCGAGCTGCTGCTGCTGCTGCTGCTTTTGATGTGCCGCGCGCAATTCTGATATTTCTACGAGGCTTTTCTCTGGCATTGAAATTTATGCATATATGCAAGTCTTTTGTATATATACGCAGCCTAGACACACGACGATGGGAGCGAAAAGAAAATGAGAGTGAGGTAGTCTAGCTGGCTAATTGAAGCTTTTTTGTTCCACTGCGCTAGCTGCGCGCGCGCGCGCGAAGATGTAGAGAGATGTTGAATTTTGAAGAGAAAGAGAAAAGAGTGCTTTTTTCAGCTAAGTACGCTCGAACCGCGGATGCAGATAATGTACCTGCATAATACATAGCGCGTTAGTGAGAAGAGCCCCCGCAACGATCCTCTACCGCGCGTGCTTGATAAATTTTTGATTTTGATCTATAGATATCGATATTTTACAGCGTACCTATGCTTACTTTGTGTGCAGCTTAAATTCAGTTTATCATGGTAACAAATTTTTCGTCCAAATTGCATAGGTGCGAAGATCTTTTAATTTTAAAACAATGCTGAAACCGCATGAACTATTGTAGAGATAAAACACGCACACTACGAAAATTCAAGGAAAAATCTTTTGAAAAGCCGGGGCTCTCCATGATATTAAAATCATTTTGAAGAAGCTTGACTGCGCATTCAACAAAACGTAATGAAGATTCCAAAGATGTGACCAGGGATGTGGAAAAAAAATTCTCATTCGAAAAATCATTCTCGTAAAATGTACTTTCTCTATTCGACTTTACACACACATTCTTCAGCTATATATGTCAAAAGCTCTCTAGATTTAGCACTGGTGTTATATACAAAGTAAAAAAAAGAGTAATAAAAAGAAAGAAAAAAGCCTGAGGAAATTTCTTCCTACTGGGTATATAACAATTCTACCTTTTTTTCGCTCGCTTGCTGCGTATATGAACAGCTGTCCCAGATTTCACATTTTGTGAGGTCGATCGTTTTTATTGCAAGCGACGCTAATTAGTAACTTCTCCGAGCTTTCAAGCTAAGTTTTTTATGGTGAAATCGTTTTGAACAAGAGCCGATAGAATTAGAGGGCGAGTTCAATTTTTCAATTAGTCGATAGGCCGTGCAGATACTGAAAATGTTTTGCGACCACATCTCCGAATAAAATCATATGAAAGATCAAAAGCCTCTGGTTGATAATCTATCTCTCGGGAAAAAAGGTCTCTCTTATCATTACGCCGGCACCGAGTATATAGATATATATTGGATGGCAACGATCTCTTTACAAGGTGCACAGTCAGTATCGAGATAAACGTCATTGCTAGCGCCCGGCGGCGTTAATCAAGCCTCGGACTTTTTACGACATTGGTCCAGACTGCAGACATCGTCGAGCTGCAAAAGGGGAATAACGATGGATGATCGAGAGAGAGAGAGAGAGAGAGAGAAAGAACGACGACGAAGCCATCGACGTTCAAATACTTCGGACGAACTCACCGATGTAGCCGAGTTAAAGCAAGAGCGATTTCTTCGGGAGATTAGATTTAGCTCTGCAGGAGGATTATTCTTTTTTATCAAAAAAGCCGTGGAGACGTTTTTTCGGAAAAATTTTTTTTTGTTGTTACAATTTTCACTTGGTTTGGATGCGCAAAATTGTTCTATCGTCATTTATTGCCTTCCTAAAGTATCGTCGTTAATGATAAAATGAAAATTGATTCAAAGTAGTTTGCGGGGTAGCGATTCAACCGTAAAAGACGAATTGCTTTACTGCGTACCAAAAAAAAAAAAGAAAAAAACGCGCCTGAGATACACAGTCACCACAGAGTTTTTGCGTTACCGCATACGTACGATGCTTTCTTGCTCGAAATTCAATATGCAAGTTGGCATGCAGGCAACAGAGAACTTTTTAAATTTATTCGAAAATTTATATTCCTGACTGAAAGTAAATTTTCACTGACGATCGTATAAGCGCATTCAAAGTACATGCAACGATAACTATTTGATAAATTACTACATTTAACATTATATTATTCAACAAAAAATGTAAAATTTGAAATTGAAGCGATAAACGTGGAATTGAATTAAATACATTATCTACATAAGTATGTCCTAAGATTACAACGTCAAACCGGCTGTTTTTTGCTTATTCAAGCATATCTGGCTGGCTGGCGCGCACACACACGAGCGAACATCTCATTTCGTTTAAGCGTACATCATACGTACACACGCGCGCACATAGACTTCGTCTATTCTCGATTTATCGCTCCTTTTAACCCGCGCGCAGCATTTGGAACTTGTCTCTAAAAGGAATCTCTATGTATCTATCTATCTATCTATCGTCGGCTGTCACACGAACCTGTCTATCTACCTCTCTTTCTCCAAATAGTTCAAGTTTGTTTTCAAAGGACAAAGAGAAAGAAAGAGAGAGAGAGAGGGAGGGAAGGTAGCAGCGGGAGAATCTTAGCTCGCTCACATGCATAAGTCTTACGAGGATCGATCGATGTTTTCTACTTTGCCGGTGAGGACTTGGTATATCGCGTATAGGATGAAATGATTCCTTTGCACGCAGCCACTACCATGGATTTCGGTTATAAGACTTTGACTGAAGGCCTATTAAAAAAGAAAATAACCTTTCGCCGATGACTTTGCTATTACGAAGTGATCCTAAAGGCACGAGAGCTACGAGCGAATCCAGGGGGTGGCTTTATTGTTTAAGAAATTTATTCACCTTTGCTATGTCTATACCTGTATGAATACATTATATATAGTGCCGTAGATTGAAAGGTAAAATGAGAAGCAAGAATTGAGATCTTGGCTGCAAAAGTTTTAATGGGAGTATATAGACTTTTGTTTCCTTATACATACACATTCAGTTCATCGTCGTGCAGATATACACCATAGACGCATTCATAGACATTCGTGCATGCAAGACAGGCTATGCGAAGCTCGCGTAGCTCTGATTTATTTAATGTGATGTAAGTACAGATGAAACTTCAAAGCAGCAGAGTGCAGTGCCGCTGAGCGATTTTGAAAAGGCTTATAATTCGTGTATGGCATAGCTTTGTAACTCGTTTTTAGCGACTAAGCAGCCTGAAAAAGGAGAGCAGAGAAAACGCGTTTCTCCGTATAACGGCGACATCAAACTATGTGTACGCTAATAATAAACTAATAGAGTCTTGGAGGCTAAATGATGTAGCGCACGCCATTCGTGTGCATACTTTTAATGCATTTTAATAAAGCGCTACACAGCACGTGCACACGTGCGCGCCTACTGCCTTTAATCATCGACAAGCTCTTATAAATATACGTATACCGCGCGCGCGTGCGCTCGAGTTCTTGTTATCTTAGCGTCTACATAGAAGGGGGTGCAGTTCAAGTGTACGTAATATAATAAAAGTAGCGAGAGCGTGGCATTAAAAATTTCAAATTAACATAAACATCTTTGTGATTGTGTACTGCATACAACGAACGAGTACGAACTGCTTGACCCTATATACGTGGGTGTGCACTAAAAAGTAGGCTGCAGTATACAGTAGATACTGTTAGTAGACACAGTTGCGATTAAATACATTTCGCGTAAGATAAACTTTCCGAAAAAGCGACGCGTATTTCGTTGTGCTAGGCAAGGATAATGCGAAGCCCTCGGTAAATCCTAGACACAACTATTTTCTCTCTCCTTCTCTCGTTCTCTTTAAGCGCAAATGAAAGTCCCTAAAGGCGGCTTGTGCGCTCTAGGTTCACCCCCGCTTACAAGTGCAGACTGGAAAAATACACCTTTGAAGAGCGAAAGCGAAAGTATATGTGTGTAGCATACGTACGCGAGGCATAACTCGTTCTGCGCGCAAAAAAAGACAAGAAAAAAAAATCGTGGACTATGTGTGCACGTGTGTGTGTACACATATGCTTATAGGGAATAGCAGCTAGGAAACCCGTCAAGCTCAAAAATACAGAGAGCGTAAAAAAACGAACGTAACGTCGAAAGAAGCTCGCATGCACATTCGCACTCATATACATACTCGCGAGCATATATACGAATGCACGCGCGTATAGACGGAATACACGCAAAGTCAGAGCGCGCGTGAGCTTTGTTTCCATAATCGATACAGCAGCGCAACAGCAGCAGCAGCACTAACAGGCAGAGGCATCAGGGAAGCGCTGCTGCTTGCCGTTCTCATTTTTAGCTTTCTCCCACTGTGGTGTTTATGCTAGCTATACTACTCGCTGCTATTATATGAAGAAAAAGCACAGCTACGTCTCTCTCTCTCTCTTTCTCTTTCTCTCTTCGCTACCTCGCTTCCTCTCCCTCACTCTCTTTATCAGCCACGTCAAACGCAGAAGTTTTTAAGAGGGAAAAGCCTATCAAAAACAGACGAGCTAGTGCGCCAGATATATATAGATATATATTACGGTTATTGTGTATACAAATAAACGCATACACGCACACAAACAAGTGAAATAAATCGTATCATATGTAGGATATGCATTTCTCCAGCTGCGAAGAAAAGCTAATGTTGGCTCCTAAATGATGAAAACGATTTTATAGAGCTCCGAGGCTCGGATCAATTACGACCTGGTGTACCTGCGCCGTTACGCAAGCTCGAGCTTTTTTTCGACCAACTAAAATGCGAGAGGAAGAGAAAACCGACAACTTGGGCATTTTTCCGTTTATTCATCGAATACCGAGCGTGTCCGAATTACCATTCCAATTGTTTGCTCGCAGATTTCAATCTACGTGTCTTATTTTTTTTTTTAATCGCGTCTTTCAACCGACGAGACTTTTATTCAAGTCTGCAATCGATGCATTTTTGCAATTTTTTTGTTTGTTTTTTAATCCACGCAAATACATATAAAATTCATAAATTCTTTTCATAGCATAAGCTTTCGTATCTATTATGTAAAAATGAGTGATGAAAAAACTTGTGCTTTCACCTATGTTGATGTATTCACTCAATTTCACTTCGAATCGATAAATATCAATCGCTCATAGCTGCTGCGATGATGCAAAGTCCTGTCAGTCAATATTTACTCTAGCGCCCGAGTTACATCATTATCGATTATACCGCAAATAGGCATTACATAGGAAAACGTTCAAAAGTCGATAAGGATCGTAATGACTGACGACGATCGAACCAAAACAATGATTAATTCAATTATCGATTCTGATGGTGGAAAAACAAATGGTCAACATCTTCTATATTGCATACAATTGGTAAAGGACACGTTAATTATGCATACGCCTATATACGAGGCGATTTATCTGTCAAAGTAAGTGCGCACAACAAATCAATTAGGATTAGCCTTGAACGTACTGTAAAAGCTCGAATGGTTATCGTTCGGGACTGTTAATTTCAATATTCTGCATAATAAAGTAGGGAATTATCGATAATCTCTCAATTAGCACCACGTCGTTAGGGAAAAAACGTATATTATTATATACACGTATATAGGTCTAAAGCTCGCTTGGTGCACAAAGTAAAAATTTATGCTGATTCGACGATGGGTTTTGTTTTTCGAGCGTAAATATCCCGGCCATCGGCAGCCGGTTGCGATAGCTAAAGTAAAGACTTTAATTTACAAAAGTTTTCCTCGCGCGATCTCACCGCATCACGGCGGTATAGATGCATTATTCGCAAAATGCATGCATAATCGATTCACAGATATGTAATTTTGCATATAAAAATTAGAGTCGAAGATGCATTAGTTTGCCAATGCACACGAGTTTTCATCTCGTAGCCAATTTTTTGCCCATTGCCCGGGCTAGTGGCTTGGAAATATCTTAGCCAACTCTACA
Organism: Trichogramma evanescens; assembly: GCA_902732785.1. Taxonomy (NCBI): domain Eukaryota; kingdom Metazoa; phylum Arthropoda; class Insecta; order Hymenoptera; family Trichogrammatidae; genus Trichogramma; species Trichogramma evanescens. Next base: position 39,695 of record CACVKI010145467.1, on the reverse strand, counting down.
TCATTTCGTGGCATACATCTTCTGGCGCGAATACCATTATAAATTTTCATGCAGAATTAACACGCTCATATATGAATGGACGAATGGAGAAATTCAAATATATTCCAATTGACATGGTTTTCGGTGGATAGCAGTAGCTAATACACGTGAGCCAGCGAGATATAGAGAAAGAGAGAGAGAGAGGATGGAGCATGGCCGTGTATAATGTATGAAATGTGAATTAGAGGAAGGAAATAGGAAACTGACGCGCGTATATAGCCTCGAGCAGTACGAATTCATTATCGTGTGCGTCTGTGATATGTGTTATCTCGAGAATGAGCTTTTCGTTTGTCAGCTTATAATAACGTTGCCATCCTTCTCGTGCCCGAATAGCCGTTGTACGCATCACTTTTATAATACCGGTGCGCGCGTACCCATTACGATGTGACAGACGTAGTAGTCAAACTCGAAAGTAAAAATTCATTCCATTTCCAGCTTCTCGCGTACTACGTGCGCGCACGGCAAAAAGGGATTTTCGTCGATATGCTCGAATGAATTAATCCACCGGCTATGAATAACAATTCAATCAGTACAGTTTTCGTCGGTTGGTCTAGGCAAAACGACAAAAAGAAAGCCGAATCGCATATCAATCTTAACACGAAACAGTGCTGCGCTCCACGAATACATGATTCGAATTCGATGGATGAAAAAAAAAAACATTTTTTTTCTATCTCAAGCTCTTTGCATCGCGCTGTGTTCATCAGTTTCAGTGCATACACGAGCTGCTGCTGCCGCCGCCGCCACCACCGCGTGAGCACTGCATTGGCGCTATTTTGCCGAGCTGTAAGAGCGTGCACAATTTTCCACGCGAGGTTTTTTTTTGTAGCTCGAGCTTTGCACCGAACGGTATATATATCGAGATGTAGATATATAATCGAGCGAGAGCTTCCAGTGCGCAGAGCTATCCTACCTCCCGTCTGCTATGTGCGCTCGTATAAAATACGTATCGAGTGCGAGGACGGCAAAAGCTCTCGCGAGCTTCGAGAACTTCCATTTCATTAAGATTTTCAAACACTTGAAAAAGAAGGGAGGATTATTTCCGTTTCTCAAGCTCGCGAGCTTGATTGAATTTTTCACGTGTACCGATGTATCTGTATGCGCGTACGCGTGCACACAGTGCAATTTAACTTTTCAATTTTTAAACGACGCGTCTTTTTTACCTTTTCTGCGTGATCCCTGTTATTTTCTTTCAGATTTTCTTGGAAATTATAACAGAATAAAAGTTATTTCATCGTTATATTCAATCGTCATATATCGTTATATTCAAAATTTAACGATAAAAGTGATGATTTGTGTGTCTACAAAAGAGAGAAATATGCTAACAATCGTTTTGCATGCGGTGTCAACAACCTACCCACCTTTAAAAGCTCCTTCGGTGTACTTTACGCGATAGGTCTCTGATACTGCGTTTTACCGTTTATTTTTCACCAAACTTTAGACCACACGCAATCACCTGCACCGATATCAATCCACTTCACAAAACACTCAGATATTTTTGCACTAATATATCCACTGTCAAAACCGAACGCGAGATGAAAAAGACAATGCGCAATCAACAAGAGTCTGTATACTCGCGATCGCAGCAACGAAGAAAAATACGTCCGGGAGTATGGGACGCGGATAAAAGCTTCGTACGACGAGCCAGAGGCGACTGACACCGACGAAAGCGCCCAAAACCACGTGGAGCGTCGAAGCACAAGAGCAGCAGCAGCAGCAGCACATACAAAGCTACCCCTCGAGCCGCCTATTGCAGCCGCCACCGCTGTCGCCGCCGCTGCCGCTACCGTTGCCGCACGAATATACGACAGCGCCTGCGCGCGACGTAGCTCAACTTATGTGTGTGTGTGTGTGTATACAAGCTGTTGAACCCTATACCTGACTGACCTGCAGCGCGCGCCTACGCTAAACAACCTTTTACACCCTCTAATGTACACTGCTCGCTCGTACGTTCGCTTACACATTTCTTACATAATTACCGGGCGCATGCGAAACTCGTACGTCTCTCTGCGTGCAGATGTAAGACTTGCTTCTTTTTTTTCAAGCCTATAGATGCACGCGCAATTCTTTGGGACGTTGCTCGAGTTCTTTTTCATTTCTTTTGGGACGAACACACGTATATATAAAGCGGAGGAAGCTTACATTTCTTCGACGCTACGACTGTACATCTGTGGTGTACGCTCTTCTTGCGGTCAGCCGTAGACACTTGTAGGGGTCACTCTCGTATTTTTCTCGCTTTATTTGATTCGACATTTTTTACGACCGCTTGACGGTATCGTTTTACTGAATGCGTGTTTGCACCTCATTGAGTAGAGTTATTTATGATACGTTCGACGTTTTTTTTTCTCAACAAACAATTTTTCCTCTTTTTTTTTGTTAAATATCTGTTGACGAAGAGATCGTAATTTTACTTAAACTGTCTCTTTGAAAATTAAAAAATAGTACGTTAAATTCAAACGTTATAGCATCATTGAATACAACTAACGACTCAAAAATAACGAGTATTTCGACGTCCTCTCGCTCATTTTTGCTGCGAGTTACTCGAGTGCAGATTTGCCTTGTTGAATTACTTAATGCGAGAGAAAAAGACACAGCTATAATATACAGAGCGACGTCAGTAGCATCGCAGCAGCTTAGGAGTAGTTATAGTAGCAGCAGCAACGACCGAGCGACGCAAAGAGCATCAAGAAATAACTCGGACGTCTTCGAATATCCTCAATGCTCCGCGGACCATCTTTGTTCCGAGTGTTTTATGGATCGTTTATGGGTTATAAAAAAGCTGCAGAGATAAAAGGAGCTAGAGAAATGATAAAAAATATATATGTAGGTAAGGAGCAGCTAAAAGGATTCGTCGCTTTTACGGATACGTCACTTTACCGAGGGACGTAAAGATAAATTGATCATTATCGCGGTGAGATTTTCATGAATTACGTTCGCTTGCACATATACACGAAACATTTGCGAAAGTGCTTAGAAAAGTCTCGAGTCTTTTGCTCGAACTGTTGCAAGTCGAACTCTGAGTGCATCGAGAACAGATAATGGAACTCCTTGACACAATCAAGGAGTATACGCGTATACAGGGTGGTATACAGTGTGGCAAACACGGAGACACACGCGTGCCTGCGGTTGACACAATTTCGACGGATTTACACCTATACACAAGTTCCACCGGGTACAAAGGCATTCGTATTATATATACGGTATATAATACGCGTATACCGTACGGCGACGAGACAGAAACGCAAAAGCCCCCGAGCAGTATGGAGCCTATATGTGCTGTACCGAGTGCGCATATTTATATGTACGTCACTTCTCTACCTGCGGAAATTGCAAAGGTGCGTTGCACAGATCGAGGGTATTGCCAACACCTGCTGTCGGCGCCACGACTCTATATACCTACGTATGTGCACACGTGTAATATATGTGAGAGCTGCGCACACACGTGTGTACCACCGTATAGAGACGAAAGAGGCCCCGAGATTAACCATGCACACCAAATGCCGAATGCGCGCCTCTGCTGATTCAAGCGGAGATTAAAGTTAAATGTAATTCAGAACGCGTATGGATGTGAGAGTGTGTGCGTGTTATATACTGCACAGACGGTACGTATAACGCAATTGTAGATCCCTTCGGCCTCGCGCTCAGTCTCGAGGCCTCTCCCTCTGCCGCCGCCACTGCCACCGCCTCGCTCCCGTTGGAAAAGGATCATTTGAGCGTAGGATTTATTGCCTCGAAGCTGTGAATAGAAAAGATTTTTCAGAAGAGAAAAATATTACGAGGAAGGCTTTTGAAAACTTCGCTACTAGCGCGCGCGGTAAAGAGAGAGTGCATATCGTTCTAGCGAGAGAGAAAGACTCTTGCGATCTCGTTGCGCCCGCGCCTGTGCTCATGCAGACCCGTGTGTGTGAGTGTGTGTGCGAAAAGGATTTGTAAAGTTGTGTGAGACCCCAGATATACCTGTATATAAGTGAACGAGCACGTTATACCTTTATCGAGACTGCATTTTCAAATGTATTTTGCATGTAGCTGCACTTTTGCGAATAAAAGTTATATTCCATTTTGATGCCGAAGAAAGACTCGCGCGCATTACTTTTCATTTGAGTTTAATTTTAGTTTACGATAGTTTTGTATGATCTCCGATGCAATGCGCGCTGGCAGCACAGTGCCATGCACTTGATAAATTTTACAAAAGAAATTCTTACGCTTTTTCCTCCGAGCAAAATGAGTTATCCAACTTGCAGCAACAATTCGCTCAAGTAGACGAAATCACGCTCCAGTCAGACATCTACGAGCGAGTCTCGGCATCGCGACTATACGCGCATACTATTCCCAACGGTACAAGGAGTCGAGAAACGTCGTCATTGCCGCGTATCGTTTACGAAAACATATGTTTAGTTTTAACGAGTCGGGGGGGAAAAAAAACTCGAACAAAAGAAAAGTCAGCGATGAGATAAAAATTGCCATTAGCGAGTCTCGGTGCACATTCCCGACAATACGCATATCTTAAAAGTCTAAAATTTTGAACCCTCCGTGTTCGTTTTGGCTGTGTGTTATGTCGCTGCTGCTGCGCGGCGAATGTCGGAGCCTGTCTCGGGCGTGTTAATTAGACGGGCCTTTGTCTCCCGCGCGAGCTTGCGACAAATATGAACGTACAATATGGCGAACGCACATATTTCGTCCTGGGCGCGCTCGAGCGGCCCTCCTATCCTCCCCCGCTCGGGCGAGCCGTTGCTTTCACTTTAATTTCTTATTAGTTGCAATGGAAGCAAAGTACCTCGCTGCTGCTGCTGCTACTGTTGCTCTGCGCGAGTGGGCGATAATTTTTTTGCGGGATTCGAGAGGGAAAACCTTTTCATTCCTTTGTGTGTGCATGTGAAAAAAAAAGTAAATGACTGTAAGCTGGATTTGCATTTTCTTTTGGGAATTTAACTGTCGAGAGAGTGGATTTGGACGCTCGTGAACTGAGACTGTAAAATTAACTGTTTCCGTATTTAAAAAAACCAAATAACCAGACTTGTCAAATCCAACAGAAAGGAACTGTATTGTTATGGCTCGATTTCGAAGTAGGTAATTACGTTGCATTGAAAGAAAAACTTGCCCTACACAAGGGCAGGTCTTTTGTTTTGTTTCTTTTTTCAAGAAAATCTGCTTCGGCTATACTTTTGATTGGATTGATTGAACTTTTTCATCAATCTTACTTGCTCACTCCCTGGCTTCTCTCTCTTAACGCAAGTTGAAATTTTTCCCTAAAAAGCCACACAGCCGATCTCGTCTCTCAGATCCCCGTTTACGATTACTCGGGCGCTTCTACTGGAGTTTGGGCTCGCTCGGATTCACGAGCTCATATTCAGATGAAGCACGAGCATCGCTACAGCAGCCACTCTCCCTCTCTCCCTCTCTTTCTGTATGGACGATCATACTTCCCTTGTATATGATCAGTGTATATACCAGCCGAACCGCTCGCTCTCTATATATAGACTCTTTATCGGTGTCTCACGAAGCGCATACACGGCGCGAGCTTGCGCGGCTGCTGCGCGTATATTTATACACGTATATATAGCTATACGTGACGATGTGAAAAGACGTCCACGATAAAGGAGATGAGCGACTTGTCTCACTCTCTAGCGAGCTTATACTATAAAAATAAGCTCGGTACTTGCAAGCTCGCGTACCATAACGTAAAGCAGGAGCGGAAGCCGGTGCAAAGAGATAACTTTGTTAGCAGATGTGCAGATACCTTTTCCCATCTTGCGAGATGGAGATGAACGACAATAACGGAGGTGTTTCGATCGAAGCTCGCGCAGTGCTGCGCGCGTGTATCGCACGTCGATGTGGCATCAAAAATTGACAATTTAAATTAAACCAAAAAAAAGTTGGTAGAAGTTGCGAGAAACAATGACGGCTAATCGTGCCTCGAATAACAAAAACAAAATTTGGTTAAGACGATACGAGATAAGAAGTCGAGATTTAAGTAAGTCTGCAGCGGAGGATTCTTATGTGGATTAGTCCCGATAAAGAGAGTAAATTTATCACTTAGCTTGAAAAAAGCTTTAGCCGGGGGATAGAATTCTCAGTGTTATCAGGTAAGGAGCTTACACGAATCGCTGAAATGTTAGTTTCTTGCAAAAAATCTAGAACATGACAAGTTTAATAAAATGATAAAAATCAAATCAGCGACTTTTATTAGATTCTTGGTCGTTCGGATCCCGAAATATCTCGAATTTCTTCACCGCTTTGTTTTTTCGCAAACAGATGAAATAAGTTTTCAAGAGGTTGAATCTACATTGTATGGTTGTCTAATGTCATTCATAAACATATCATAATACTTGAAAGTCGGGAATTAATTACTTCTGACGTGAAATTTAGTTTACTCAATATAAAAAATTTTGTTTTTGATAAATCGCACGAATTAGATAAATTCTTGAGCTTGATAGAATATATTTAAAAACTCTTAAGGTACTTACACCAACGGATCAAGCCTAGTGCTCTTTTTTGAAGAGGCGATAATTACAAATTTTGCATGCTGTAATTGAAGGATAAACAGGCAGCGCTGAGATGTGGGGTACGAAAACTTGACTATGCTAAGCTTGGAAGTTTTACTCAGAGCCAACTGTTTCTCTTTCTCCTCGGAATATCTGTGTGTGCGGAGGAGTCGCTTGGTAATAAGGGAAGGTGCTGATTCAAGATTTAGCGAGTAAAAAGAGGGCGCGGAAACTTCTCTCTCTCTCTCACTCTCTGCATTTGCTGTACGATAATGTGTACCCTCGGAAATTTTTGAACGAGCTTAAGCACCTGCTGAGGACAGCATATTTTACGACTCGATTGATTCGAACTTTTTCAAACAAACGAACTCATCAACGCGTCGACAATAAAACTGTGTAGCTGCGTGCCCTTAACAAAAATAATTACTTATCTTCCAGAAAGATTGATGGCGATTTAGAAAAAAAGGAAAAAAGGAGGCTTTACTGCATCTTGTAAGTACCAAGTAACGTAATATTCCATGCTTAGAAGAAGCTGTTTCGCTTACAAAACAAATCGTCATATAAAAGGAATGGAAACGCGCTCGAATTTATCTTCTAAAAATAAAATCTTCCACCCTCAAATGTACACATGTACAAAAGTTACGGCTTAACGTCATCAAGTATGGCTCACGACTCCACCTTCGCCAGCCAGTCGTAAATAATCGAAGCAATATAGAAAACGAAGCACTACTTGTAATAATAAAAAGAAATTCGCGCCTTTTCGTTTCCGTCGTCGCACCCGGGGTCGACAAGCCTGTTCATAAATCGGCCTGCACATAATGATACATCAGTATCCCGTCGCTTTTCGGGATGCTCGCCAATATATATGTACCAGCTCTGTTTCTGTCTCTCTGTCTTTCTTTTTTCTCCTTTACTTGCTCTAGCTGTACTGTGTACCAGCACGCGTAAATGTAAGAAAATAAAATAAAGAACAACGCCGGCTTCGATCGTAAATTTTCACAAGAAGCAAGAATAGATGGACAAATGAAAAAAGGAGTTATTCGTAAAATTACGCACCAACGGACGATTGATTTTAACTGACTTCCAGATTATAGCGATACTTAACTAAATAAATAAAAGTGACAATTCTTGCAAAAAAATTTAAAAAAATTAAACAAATAACTTGATGCAAGAGCGCGGAAATAATCCTGAAGTGATAATGAGTTTTTTACATCTCATTTTCAGTTTTTATTTCAACAAAAATGATACTGAATTTTTAGTTTTTTTAATAGTTTTTCGTTGCCTGTCTGAACAAGATAACAAGCTGAAACCGTCGTCGATAGAGTTCCATAACAAAAACAAGTACAAAAAGAAAAAGGTGCATTTGCAAGAAGCTTAAATATGTGCGTGTATTGAAAAAAAAACGAAGGCACCGGAAAGTACGAGCGTTTTCTGTCGTAGCGACTTGTTCTTTCAAGAGTCTCGAGCTGGGGCACAATCATCGGAGCGCTACAGCACTGCCACCGACCATCAACGTTAAACTTACAGCCATTGTCTCGAAAAAGTGTGTAAAAGACGACCGAAACTTGGCCACGAGCTTTGTCAACTTCATATGGCTTTTATTATGGTTGTTATGTGCAAGCTGCCTTCGAGAATAGAAACTCGCCTTACATTCGCCATTCTTTTATAACTATATACGAGTACACACAATGAAACGGCTAGCACATGTTTGACTTTGGCTGTTGTTCTTTCTTCTTTTCACTGAGTACGTAAAATTTCGTTCTATTTCTTAGGCTGATAAAATTTTAAGAACATTTTTATTAAAAACGTCAGATGTAAGCTTTAAAAGAAATTTTACAATTTTTTCGGGAGTGTAATAAGTATAATTTTATTTAGAAACATTTTTAATAGATGATCCTTTAAAGAAATAACCCTTTTATAATAAAAATGATTGTAGTACTGTTTCCGCAGAATTTCGTATAAAAACACTCTAACTCAAGGGTGATTTTTTTTATCCCACATAATGGTTTGTTCTTTTCTTGCATCTTTACTTCTCTATAGGTAGTGTCATCTCGCAGTTTCTCTAGTTTCGGACAGTAGCAACCCAAAAGAGAAAGAGAGAGAGAGAGTGTGTATAGCAGCTACGGAACATGAACTTTCAGATCGCAAGGAGGTGTGGAACAAGCGTAGTACAGTGAATTCAGGCTCGCGTGTATATATAGCGATGAGCTTTTAAGCGAGTAAGCGAGAAAGCGAGAAAGCACTTTGGAAGAGAACACGATTTTGCTGCCGCGCGCAGTATTGTATAGATATATCGAAATCGTAAATTTTCAATTACAGAGGTGTGGCCGCGATTATTCAACCTAACAACGATCCATTAGACTATTCGAGACGGCCGGCGGAGAGCGCGCGAGAGAGAGAGAGAGAGAAAGAGAGAAAGAAAGAGAAGAGAGAATTTCTTGCGCTGCTTGAGACAAAGAGCAACGTTCGTGTATTAGAGGTGAGCGCTTTCCGAGTGACGGGGAGAGTTTCGTGACAATTGAACCCTAACGCCGCCAAATGTACACTCACAACTGGACTGTACGAACTTTTATTTTTATCGACTAGTCGAAAATATGAGAATTGGGTTTTGAACAATAATAAAAGACATAATGAAACTTTTTGCACTTTGAGTTATAATTAATACATTTACAAAACAGAAAATAATTGACCAAAATCTTTGTCATTATAAAAAGTGTTTAATTTTAATTAATTGTAATTTTTAAATGGTACGCATGTCAAGTGCGCGCAAAACGCGCTATGGAGTGCAAGTTTTACATTAAATTTAATGTGATATTATATGATTCCAAAAAACTTTTAAATATTTTGTTCAAATCAAATTACTTTTAAAAAATTCCTTCATCTTTTAAATGTAAATAATATATAAATATTTTTCCAATAGTCTAGGCAACAACGAGCTAACCTCTCACTCGTTGGCGTATACGAGTACTTTGCATTCGTCGTGTTTATCATTTGCGAACGTCGACAACAGCAGCAGCAGCATCCTCTCCCAACAACCACTCCTATATAAGTCCCATCACCTGCACACGAAGCTCCGAGGAGCTCTCATCCGCGCCGTCACTCCACCCCGTACCCAAGTTCTCGAGGTATTTTTTAACTTTGCAAAATCTCGCGCTCGCGAGAGCAGCGTCGTTTCCTCCCAAGGGCTAGATACGTACGCAAACACAGCAGCCTCGCCCCCAGCTTTACCGTCACACACGCGTATATATATAAGACAATCGAATGATAAAGACGCTGCTGCTGCTCCTGTGCTCGAGTGCAGTTAAGCGCAGACACCGCGCGCGCTGTATAACAGCATAACTCCGTATCGGATGTGACGATATCTCGACCAAAGTTTCTCGCTCGCTTATATAGCCCAGCGCTGCGCGACTCGTACTACTAGCTATCCCCGCAGTCGAGGGGTGGTGCGAGGCGCAATAAAAGCGTGATTCAAGATCGGAACTCCAGTTCAATGATCGAGTCAAGTCGAATTTTTCGGTATATTACGAAATGACTCGCATATATCTATATAGCGAGCAGACCAAGGAGCCGCCGCTCTCGAGGCTCTCTTTACTCGCAGGCAGACACGGCGGCCGCGGAGTCATTGAATGCAATTGTCCTCGAGAGAGACCTTGGACGGTTATGGCAGCCAATAACCGTTACTGTACATCGGAAAGTACGAGAAAGTATGCGCGTACGCAGCAGCGACGAGAAGCAGAATATTGCCAGTTTGCGCTAACTTGTTCATACGATACGTATTGTTCAGCTTATAACTATCCGTAACTAGCCTGGAGTCTTTTCTCCTCTTTCTCTATACTTTTTTAATCCGTTCGGAGTGCTGGTATACGTGTAGTTATTCAATCGCATCGAAGTTTTGCTCGTGATTATACCGAACTTCGATTGGATCGCACCAAATTATAATTGGGTAGTTAAAAATTAAATTGCCTGTTCAACTCGTATTCTTTCGCATCCATTTCTTTTTGAGTATGCTCGAGTTTGCTATAACGACAATTGAGCTGCTCAATCTAATTTAACGATTACCAGTCGAGATAGTTTCGATACAAATTTTGCATGAATTTAACTGTACCCGATTTTATTCGTTCAACATAATAACTGTAGGAAACTTGGGTTTATACTCTTTACGATTTTCAAAAAGAGCTCAAAGTCTTGCAAGCGACAACAACGTCTTGTTGTATTATCCATCCCAACATATGCGAAGTTATATTATATAACAAGTCCTCTTACGTATGGTCCTCAACTCTACCTGTACTCGCCGACATGTCGTTCTTCTCTCTCTCTCTCTCTACTCGTAGGTATCTGTTTTCCACTGTCCCATCCTCCCTTCGTCTCTATCTCTCCTCACTTAGCATCTACGTGGAGCGTGTAACATCAGTCTCTTTTCCGTCAAAGAGTCAAGACTTTACGAACCTTTTGCAAGTTTGAAGAAGCTACCTTCAAAGCGGGTCACACAGTTATCCACTTCCTCTCCCTCTCTCGCTCTTTCTCCCCGTTTCTCTTCCCCCTTATTTATATTATACATTCTACGCTCCTCTGCCATACATTGCGATGTTAGGTCTGCGCATATAGCTCATCCCTTCTGGCTGTATGGGTGAGCGTGCGTATACGTGCGCAGTAGAACTGGGATGGATTCCAATTCAATTTTCTTAAACTATGTGCTCTCGCGCGCGTAGAAGCGCGAAACTTGCAGCGAGCACTGTACGAAAACTCGGCTAAAAAATGAAAAAAGAAGAAGAAAAAATAACTTGGACCTTTTTCAGAAAAAAGCAGAGAGGAAGAACTGGAATATAATAACCAAAGAGATGAAATAATTGGTGAACCGAATGCATTTTGAATAGGCCATAATGTGCACTGCTCTCAAAGATATATTAAATTGAAACTGATCCTTTTTGGTATCAGGTATTTAAAATTATATACTCAGTAGGGAACTAGTTCAATTACATGTTTTCTCGATGTCTAACGATAGACTTTTTACAAAGTACATTAGTCACGAAGAAATTTGAATGTAAAAAAACATGAAAATATAGTTAAAGTACAAAACATATAACTTCCTCGCGAACACACCCTAAACTCAATTGATACGGATTTGCAAAAAAAGCATTGGTTTCATCAATGGTTTTCAAATGATTAAAAGTTTAATTTATTCAAAAAACCTTGGCTGGGGCTAGAGAATGGGCTGGCCATTCTACTTGGCCTTGTGTCTAAGATGAAAGCTTGGTTTTTAATTAGTTGTTCAACTGGCACATATAATGTCTACGTCCATATCACTTTGAAAGCTACGGTTCTCGTCCGATCACCGATACGAATATAAGCAAAGTTGAGCGCGGTTAGTACTTGGATTGGTGACCGCCTGGGAACCCCGCGTGACGTAGGTACTCCTTCTTTTGCCTTTTTAGAGCAATATTTTTAATTTTTGTCAATTTCCTAAGATATTCTTTTATATTTTCTTACTTTGTAGATGAAAATAAAATAGTTTCTTAGATCGGTAACCTCTGCTTCAAAATCAAATTTTACATTTTTTTTCAATTATATAATTTGCTTCGAAAACGTGTAATAAAAATTGTTTCAAAATTTCCAGGTTTTATTTTTACGGGATGAAATTCGTACTACGGAGGTTTTTTAAGGTAAATCGTATCGACATCGTCTTACAGAGGTTTGTACCAACAAGGTTTTTCTATATATAATACCCTTGCAAGACATTGTGAGAGTACAAAAAGGTAAAAGACTTGGCACTTGGCATGGATTCAAGAGTCCTAACTCGCACAGCCTTTGGCTATGCTCGGATAATATGTACGGCGTACATAGAGAACCGATGCGAGCAAAAAACTGACTCACTGCATCCGGGGGTACCTGCACGGGAGGTTAGTTACGTGCGTTACGCGCCGGCAATGCGTAAAGTATACGTGTGTGCGCGCGAGAAAACAGCGGTGGCCCTTTCTCTCTCTCGCAGCCAGCTCGATAAATTTTATCCGTCGGAGTCAGGCTGGACTTTTTAAAGCACTGCGTGAGGTACTCGTAGGCTTTGCAACTCTGATATACGCGCGCACAAAATCTGGTAAGATGTGCACACGACTTCTTGCGAGGGACGGCGCTCGAGATTGCAGAAAAAAAATCACGCACGCATACCATACGTTACAACGAATAATAGCAGCGACATCTCCAAGTTCGCAACAATGGGGGCGGGGGGGAGAGTAGCTGAGCGATGAAAATCTTCAAGGTAATGACTGCACTGCGCCACTGACATAGCTACACATGTTCGTTCTCGACTCAGCCATTACATATATATTACAAGAGTCGCGCGCAAGCTCTCGCGTTCACCGCGGCTTTGAAAGGACGCAAGCCAAGTACAACACACTGCTGCCTTTCAATTGCAACTTGCACTATGTGTGTGTGTGTGTGTGTGTGTGTGTGTGCGTGTGTGTGTATGTGTATGAAAAAAAGCCCGCCGCAGATGGAAGGAAAATGTACGTCGTCGCACGGCGCGCACGTGAAAACCCATGAAAGCCGTGCGAGCATAAAATTTAAACATCGAGCGCGAAGTCAAACACACGAGAGGAAGAGCCGAGGCAACGCGACGCTTTATGCGTGCGGGTGTGTATGTGTGCAGCAGCAAACGCGTATATCTTATAGCGCGCGACACAGTATATACGTCTGGCTTGAGCGATGCATGTACTACATGTGCAAATGTATACTCGGCGTCGCTTGATGACGAACACACGCAACTATACAATTTACAAGACTCGCGCGAGCTCGCATTGTGTCTCGCGCGCGCGCGCCTGCGACCGAACTAGGCGCGTGTATAGCGCGTTCGTATTGTTTTCCGATGTCGCATACATTTTTCTTCTCTCCCCCGCGCCTTTTGTACAACACGACGCGTCCTAAATAACGCGCCGATGACTTTGCGCAACGCGATAGTTGCATTAGGCGCGTTCCTCGGACGTCGGCGATCAACATAACTTCGAGTTTAATGGCAAAAATTTAAATATTATAAGCTCGCGGAAAGAGTGATAAATTTTGACAACCTTAATGGCGAGTCACCTCGCATTATTATCAAACCCTAAACGGTTATAAAACAAGGACATAAAGCTACTGTTGCTGCACCGCTGCTACCGGCACTATAAAAGAGAAGCGTAAAAATACGTCGAAAAGTTGAAGTCGGGAACACACACACACACACACACACACACACACACACACACACACACACACACACACACACACACACACACACACACACACATCGAGCAAACGTAAATACAAATTGCACGAGAAAGCAAGAGGCAAAAGAAAGAGGCAAGATATTGTCGTGTTGTTCTTGCGCGGAGCTGAAGCTCTAGCTCTGAGGGTAGTACTGAGGGTACAGTACACATAAAACGTCGTCGGTCAAGCGTTTTCCCCCTGTCTTTCTCCTCTCTCTATCCTGCGTTTGTATATCGAGCTGTGTGTGCGCGCGCCCATATGTGTGAGTGTATGAACGTATATAACGAGAAAAAGAGGAAAAAGAGCGAGAGAGAGGAAAAGAGAGTCGCCGTTGTAAGCAGCTGCGACGCGTCTTTCGCGGCTTTCTTTACGACGCAATAGCAGCAGCAGCTGCGGGTCTGCGGGGCTTTTCTCTTCTTTTTCTCCCTCTCTATACAGAACTGTACTTGCTCGCTCGCTGCAATGCAATGTACTACTACGTTTGCCGTTGCTGCTTTTTCGCAAGCTCGTTTCAATGAACGATTGCTATCGTCACCGCGAAGCCACGCCCGCGAGTATACGCGGCTTTAAACGTCTTCAACGTTGTCGTCATCGTCGTCGTCGTCATATCCGTTCACGATATAAATAAAAAAAAGAATCGACGTAAAAACCAGCCCACTTTCCATTCGAGTTAATCCAGCGTAAGGAAAATGGCATTGAATTACGCGTGGTGGTTATACGAGCGACAAGTTTTAATTATAACTGACCGATCCAGTTTCGATAAAATATATTTATTAAGCGATCGAGACACGTGGTGTATTTCTAGGTCCTTTTCCGTCCTCTCGAGACCTTTCAATGGCTCTGATTTCTGCGAATTCAGATTTTACCACAAATACAGAACTTAACATGCAGATATAATATGTGCACGTGTAGAAAAGAGAGACGACGAGCCATATCGCCCTATTTCATAATAATACGACGAATAGGAGAACGATTCGCTTGAAACGTTGCCAGAGAGAGAGAGAGAGAGAGAGAGAGAGAGTGAGGTGAACGACAGCGTCGAGGAGGACCAAGGGGATGGTCAGGAATCCATATCGAGAGCGATATGTATATAATACGTTTGTGCGGATCGAGACGACACGAGGAGCAGAGTTTTCGGTAGTCGGTAATATCTACTAGGAGAAAAAGCAGTTCAATATTCAAACTTGCTCACTCTAGAGAATAGTGGCAATAGCCGTGCTCCGTGTGTCTGTGTGTTGAGCAGCAGCACGCACGGCTTCCTTCTTTGTCCTGCATGTATGTATGGCGAACGAGAAGGAGTCAATATATCCCTGGAGACCTTCCTCTCTCTCTCTCTCTTTCACTTCATTCAGGTATGCGATAAGCCGCTGCAGAGCTTGAAGAGAGAGAGAGAGAGAGAGAGAGAGAGAGAGAGAGAGAGAGAGAACGGATTCTGGTATTCATGTGTAAATATTCCCTAGCAGTCCTATTACTCTGCCTATGCTACCACTGCTGCTGCTGCTACATAGTCCAAAAGGCGACGATGTCTATATCTAACGCAATTCACCTACTATATAGCTTACTCCTATAGATTTTCTTTCATTTTTTATCCCTCTCTTTTAAGCCATGACTTTTTCTCTCTGTCGCTTTTCGCTCGATTTGACATTTTTCCTAAGAAACATCATTTACACCGTTCGACAAATTTCTTTGTAATTTTTTTTTTTCATTTTTCTAATGATCTATTGATTTACCTTGATTGAATAGTGCAACTAAATTTTATGTTATTGTTGATATATTTTATTTAATTACTTTTTAAAAGCGAATATTCTGGAAAATATTAAATTTACAGCTGTGCGCAGCATTACTTTATTTTTTACCAAAAATTATGTGATTACTGAACCACGCAAAAAAATAGAAATTCAATGTACATTGTTATCAAGCAAGTGCTCAGTAGCAGGTTTTTTTCGAATTTGAACTACACATAGAAGCGTAGCTCTGTTTATCGCGCTTATATATAGAGAGGCAGAAGCATCAAATAAAAGAAATTTCCACTTTATATAGCCCGGAAGGGATAAAGACAAAAAATAGCTTCGATACAACAAAGCTCGGCGCGCGCGCTTCCATGCACATATAGGCTTTCAAAGCGAGTGAGAGAGCGATAGCGAGGAAGGACGCGGGAGGAAGGGAGGAGAGTACTAAACAAATAACCGAGTACTCGATCACAATACGGTATCTGCTATCGAGTCGCGATAAATTCCTCGACCGCAAATTCACACGAAGCCGCTCGTAGTGCAGTGTATAGTAGCAACGGCGACAAACACCTACAGATATTTCACAATTAGTCGAGTATTCAAGCCTCTGGTGTACCCTATGCAATGCAGATACGAGTATAATAAAAGAGAACTGTGTGCGAAACTGCGTGCAGTTCCGCAACGTCTCTTTGATTTTCACGCGTCGGCTGCGTGCGCACTGCTGCTGCTGCTGCTTGCAATGCGGAGTTTTCGGTATTGGTCTAATGAAAGACCTATGATAAGTCCGAGATGAGAAGATGAATGAGCAGATTCATATGAAATCTTGAATAAATTTCGCTCCTCACAATAAACAGAAAATATCGAGCACAAATGTCGAAGAGTTTCGCTTACTTTATAAAAATTAAAGTATAAGGTGTACATTTTTATTTATGTAACTGGTTTTATCAGTACAACTATAGAAAATGATGCATTTTTTCGTTAACAATTACATGAAGCATTAAATGAATTCGTGATATTTTCAATTTATTTTTACGAGACAAATGATGGCAAATGTATAAATCGATCACTGAACACTGCTGTTGAACAAGGAATCAACGGAAGTCCAGTAAATGATAAGCAAAGCAGAAGATGAAAAGGAAAAAGGACGCGATGAACCGATCTAATCTTCTGTCACTGCAGCTGCCGACACTCAGTTGGTCTGGGATCCATTGGTAATCGTATTAATTGCGGTGCGTACTACTGGCCACGCTCAAGGTCTCGCTTGGTGGCAATGCCTGTCGTCTTTTACTCCTCGTAAACGAATACCTTTACTTATAGACTTGTTTTTTTCTCCTGTTTTTTTATTGCCTTTTTCTTCTTTGTCTTTTTATCATTTCAACCAGTGCAGCGGATTAGGTTTCATTGAAAAACCCCACTAGCTTGCATCTTATGCTTTTTCTACGTTGTGGTTTTTGATGATTTTTACATAAATTAAATATTGTTGACTCTATACTTTTAGAATTTTCACGTTCTATCGACTGTTTTGGTTTCTCAAATTCGATGTTTCCTTAAAACTTATTTTGCTACATGATGCAATTAAATTTTTTGACGCAAGCCAGTAGCAGATGCAATCGCGCCAAGAATCTAGGATTAAAAAATAGAATGGCAAAGATCGAAAACGTCGAAAAAGCAAATTTTTTCATTCTCAGCAATTTTAAATTGATTTTCAAAAATTCGAAAGTGTTGTAGAATTCATATCAATGCTACACACTTGTGCGTATGTATCGATTCTAGCGAATACCTTATACGTATAACGATACTTCAGCAGTAGTCACTTATTCCATGTACGAGGTGCGATCCGCACACTAAATCAAAGTCATATGTGCTCTACTTGCCCATTCAGCAATTTCGATTCTCGTCGTCGTCGTCGTCACAGCAGCGCATCAAATTTTTCCCACTATATTTACTCCCTCTTGCTCGCGAGAACCTCTTTTTTTCTTTTTTTTTCATTCGAGCACCTGATCATCGTCGTTTCTCGTCCCGCTTCACTAACATCGTAAAAGGATACTCGTTTTTTCAGCTTTAAAAAACATGTCGAAGGATCAATTTTTTGAAGCGTTGATGCACTGTTACTGCTTTGCTATTGCTCATCGTCTCTCCTGCGACATGTACCCGAGCTCGAGCCTATTCTCTTTTCTCGTTTTTTGCTTTATACTTATGTGGCATGTATATGGATTTACAAGCTTACAAGAAGCATTGACCTTGAAACACGGTGCGTACTAACGGATGGCTCATTTATATTTTATATTTAAAGAATAAAATAAATGTTATTTGCTTTTCTGATTTAAAATAATATGACAGCTTTTTTAATATTTTAAAAATATTTATTATTCGTCTTTCAAAACTTGGATAAAAAATGAAAAAAGAAAAAGTATAAAGTAATAAAAAGAGGTAAAAGTTTCTCTATTGTGCAGTTTCTCAAAAAGCAAATTTATTGAAAAAAATAGTTTAAATTAAAATTTTTCTCTTATCGTTATAGAGCTTCACCGAATCATAAAATATTTCAGTAAACGTGAAAACAAAAGAACTACGTTGTAAGGATCACGTACGAATTTTCATTTTTCCAATGAAACGCTTTATTCATGCGTTTTTTCTGCTCTTGGATAGAATAATTTTGCAAATACAAGTCCCATAATCAGTCGCACGATCTCATTATAAGAGGAACATTAAGCTTGCTAGAGCTTCAAAGAGATCTCTCGTTATTTAACAATTTGACGTTTCGAGTAAACATCATGTCATAATGCGCGAGGCCGATCCACAAATAATTGCCAGAAACTTGACTGAAGCAACAAATTAAATTGTCTACCTATATTATACGCACTTCTATGTATGTACACGGTTGAGTGTTTGTGCGCGTTGTGTACTATTGTGCGTACCATGTCTGTCCATAGAATAAACAAAATTGTCTGAATAGCAAGTGTGTACACCTCGTGTACACGTACACGCAAGATAAGTGTATACATGCTGATACACAAAAATAGCCTGGAGGCTTCATTAAGCTTTGGCCCGGTGTATAGACTATAAGCAAAAAAACAGTAACGTGTTCACTTGCATAAATATAAATATACAAAGATATATTATTATTCTTTACATAGATGAAATTAACACTCGATTGCCGAAAAATCGTCCGACTAGCCCGCATGAACTATTTAACAATATATGAAAAGCTAATTTTCCCTTTCTTATTCACATTCATTATTGAAGAATGTACTCACAGGTTTAAAATCAATATTAGATTATGAATTTTTTAGTAGAAACTAGCGAAATATAACTATTAAACACGGATCGGCTGGTGATTTCCAAATTTAAAACCACAGTGTGTATTTATTACTCGCAAGAAAGCGACACATTTTCTATAAAAGAGACTCACATGTAAGATTTTCAACAGTAAATCGAATTCCATGTGTATTATCGTAAATAAGAGCGATTTTTTTTATTCTTTGAAAGACATAAGATCTTTGCTCGAGCATTAAATGAATTATATTTACACACTACAAATAAAATAAGAATGCCATTCACCCCAGTCAGATCGCTCATTAAATTTAAGCTGTCAGTTTTATGCACAAAATCATTCAATTAAAATAGATGATTAATTTTTTTTATACTTTAATGATGCAATATTACTATTCATGTATTATTTTCTTCAACGAATCGGTTGAATATATTTCTTTTAATTTTTTGATTTTCACGTGAATACATGAGTAGATGTAAAACTAAAATACTTTTTTCTGGTTAACTCCCGAAGAAAACGATCGATTCTAGTCGAGAAATACCCTTGGCGGTCTTTTCTGAACTCATCGTTTTTTGAACTTTATCGGATTTTCTTCACCTCTTAAGAATCACGTATATGACCCGGCTCCTTCATTGAGAATTCATGTATTCACTCAGCATAGCCGCTAGAAATTCTTACCGCTGCGCGTGTCGCTAATATTGGACGCGCGACCAAAGCCTCAAGACCCTCAAAAATATAAGCTAGCCAGCGCACATATATCTGCCATCCAGCTGTTCTCGTTAAACAGACATATGAATCTTTAGAAAAAACTATTATACATTCTCCCTTTCTTTATCGTATATTGCATACTTGTTAAGTTCGCATAGACCCGTTATATTGTAAACGATAAATTTTTCGCACTTTTGAACACACTTGTGTACGAAGAAGGTGGAAAAAGAAAGAGTCCGGGGAGCAGGACAGGAAGAAAGAGAAAAGGCTTAAAACAGGGCTGGGTCGTAAAAAAGTACACTTCGACATGCCAGAGTCGATTTTTTATTTCATCATCTTTTAAAGCAAACATTTAATAAAGAACGTCGTAAATAATTTTTCTCTACCTTTATTTACAGCTGTAGAATGCGAAAAAAATGATATATAAACCTTATAGTTTTAACTGTTTGCACCCACGATGCTTAGGAGATGACAATTATATTAAATAATTACACTATTTGAATGTAAGAAAGAAGAATTAAAAAAGCTATAACTAAATCAATTGCAACTATCTTCAAAACTAGACATTTTAATTTCGAAGGCTTTTCTTTTCATTGGGAAAGTTAAAATTCTGTAAAAATATTAACAGTGAGAAAAATGAGTTTTACAATTTTTCGCGTTTTCTTTTAAGCTGAATTTCTAAATATTATTTATTGCACATGATCTCTGTCCCTCCCATGATTATCAATCAATCTTTATTCATTTTCATACTAATTTACACTATTTTCAGATGATTTTATTCACTGCCTATGATTTACATACAACCTTGGCATCGTGTAACTTCTTAGTGCTGTTTATTGGAAAGTATTAAGACCAATAAAAGTTTCGCTTATAAAATTTACATTTGAGCTACGACTTTGCGAATATATTCAAAGTATTCAAACACTTACTTTTTCATTGTATTTTTTATTTTTGATCTCTTGCCAACTTGACTCACTTGCGGGAGTTGCTTTAGCGCTCTGCCGCCGGCTGGCGGCAAGTCTGGCAACAAACATCATCTGATGGAGATAATCGTTAAATTTAAATCTATTTCAGAATTAACTGATTAACGAGGAATCTCATTTCAATTCATTTATCAGATTTTTACGTTGGGCCAAACAAAATTTACATTTCCTAAAAACCTTACCTACACATCATAGAGCAAGCAGTACACATGCATATCATGTCTTCACAACATGACTGTCTCGCTTTAACAAGAGGGAGCTATATATGGTCGCATCATCGTCGTCTAGCGCCTGATCAGATAAGAAAACCAACCCCCTGTTATTTGTACGTACGTATACGTTTCGAGGCTAACAAAAATACACATAGAGTAAATGTAAACATAACTGTAGAGTAGAGATCAAACCGACCGATGTCTGCATAAGAACGTTGCACTTTGCGCAAACTTCTCCATGTAAGAAACGCGCAAGAATTTAGAATTACTGTTGCTTGTTTTATACATTATACCAGATTCTTTTAACATGGGTCACATGACTGAAACTTACTCGCAAATCGAAAATTTATAACAATTTCACAAATGATTTATAACACATTGAGTGTGATTGTTATTACTATGTGATTTTTGAAATGCATTTAACAAAATATATCTTCATAAACATGATTTTACACCTTGATGAACATTTATTCTAACTTGACCGTAATATATGTAGATGCTATAGTGTAGAGTGATTCCAATGATCACTTCTAGTGCAAGGAAAAAAAAATTTTCAGGTATTCATTTTTTTTTATCATACTAGTCATTTACAAGCCACCTCCATAACTATTCATGACTTTTTTAAGAGAGGATACATGCAACCGAAAATGTAAAATGTTGATATTACAAGTCTTCATTAGTTATATATCACACCCAAAAGGTATAATTTATTATTTTGAAGTGCATACTTCGGATGCAACTATCCACTCGTGATACTTATTCTCCTCACACGATAGAGAGTTAAAAAGGAGAGCACGCACGCACAGCGCCAGAATTTATATGGTCAGTTTAATGCGAAATATGATAGATAAGTTGGTCGGTTGGGGGCTAGCAGCAACCAGTGCGTGCTTATATCTATGTAGGGACGTCTTTCTGAATTAAATCCTCGCTCTTGTGAAAATGTACTATCCACACACATATTAAGCATTATATATACTTAAAGTTTCTAGAAACGCGTAAAAGCTGTGAATTACTGACGTTGCAAATGCAAGCTCTATGACCTCTCTTCTTATCCCGCTTTTAACAGAGACAGAGATACGCATTTTCGCGAGGGCATATTTTATTCGTTTTATCCATGAATCATCACAAAATTTGAATAACAATATATTAGGTATAACAGTTATAAGATTTTAATATATTATTAAATTTAACCCTTAATGTATTTGTCTTAATTTAATTTAAAACTGTTAATCGTTTTAACAATATTAAACCTTTTTTTTCTAATTAGATACTCTGCAGGGACGAGGAAGCTTATTAAAAAATTTTCTCGTAGCCCGGACACGTTTATTTCGACTTCGACAGCTTGAATATTCCGCAGGACACTTAAGGAAAGAGAAGAGAGGAAGTATTCGAATATTTTTATTAAAAAATTTTTCTCATTTATTTCATCTTAGATAATTGCTTCTAGAATCCGATCAATAAACTCCCCTTATTCAACAAGCACACTGATATTTTGGCCCTTTTTGTTATACTTGCGCGCGATCATTACTAGCTTGCAATTTCTATTTGAACCGTAATACACGTGCATTGAAATTCAAATGAAATAGACTCACACAAAGACATCGTACCTCATCGGAAATTCTGTCGAAAGAAAACCTCGGCAGTAAGATTATCAGAAAAATCTTGGTCCTAAAAAGCTCATAATCTGATCATACGTATCCTCACACGAACAATAACCCAAAAGCGAAGTCAAAAAAAAAAAAAAAGGAAATAAAGACCGGGGATTTATCCACGGTGTTGATCGACTTTTATGTGCGCGAGCACATTATAATTCTCAATAAAAATGTATGCGTGCCGTATACATATAAGTTCGAGTGTGTGCAAGCGCGCGTGCTTTTGAAGAAAGAAAGAATGAAGAAGAAGAGGAAGCTTGCGAGAGAGCGACGTGACAGCGATTCTATCGCCCGCACTCGCCAGAAATTGAGCCTCACCCGTGACAGTTATTCGCAAATATATAATACATGTGTACATATATCTGGTGTATAGATATACGTATAAAAATGTGCACGAGAGCAATATTCATGCGAGTGTATACGTACGTCGTATATGTCTGCGGACGGACGCGGCAGTACGGGACTCTGCATGCGAGGAATTTCGCTGGATGCTTTTTTTCATTTTACTCCTCTCTTTCTCTCTCGCAAAGGGAGTGAAGGGCAATGTGTATAAGAATATAACGGGTATTCGAACCTTGTCGCGCGCACGCGAGAGAGAGAGAGAGAGAGACAGAGCAACTGTCTTACTTTCTTCTTGTTTTTTTACCGGAGCGCGAGACTATTGTTTGTTACCGCCGTTGATGCCGATGCTGCCAATGCCAAACGGTCAGTGTGAGAAAGAGATAAGAGAATTGTATGTAGCGACGAAATCCGATATTCGCACATACGTATAACTGACGCGACGAGATTTTTTTCTTTCTCTCTTTCTCGTACCTCTTTCTTTCTTTCCTTCGAAATGCACACAAGTTATTTGAATACTTATTTGGATGCAGTTGTAAATTGCCGCAATTTAGTTTTTTTTTTTTGGGGGTAAAGGTCACCTGATCGATTTTATCAGGCATATTTTTGTTAATAACTCGATGCAAGAATTAATAGGTAGGAATTATTTAAATTTTATAAATAGGATTTTTTAATTAAATATAAGTCATGAAAATCAAAAACTGATGCAACGCCTAGGTAAACTTGACAAAGTGACACTACCTTGCCCATTCTAGTAGTTGCGTTAAAAATGATGAAATAAAAAACAAACGTGTCTTCCATGCATTAACGACAGCTGTATGAACCCGATATAAAGCGCGTTTAGGCTCGTGGAAGCTCTTTCAATGATGCGTTCAATGTGATGTCGTTGCTCCGTATATTAACTACGTATACCCACAGAAAGAGAGAGTACCTAGGTAGGTAGAAATACAGCTGATGAATAGTACGAGGTACTTTCAAACAAAACACGAGGCACGTAGCACCAGCAAGACGAGAGAGAAAGAGAGAGAGAATATTTGTGCGCTGGTCTTTGCATCGGAGCACCGCAACGGCAACGACAAGTAGGTATGTATATATCGCGCGACCGCGCACAAGTATATGCACATTATGGCCAAAAAAGCGCGCTAACATTGACACGAGCGGGCGCGGCAACAAACTTGTGCATACACTCATACGCACGCGAGAGTCTTCTCAAAGTCGCGGCGTTGGCAAGTTCAATGACCATCTCATTTTCTCTCTCGCTATTCCTCTCTTCCTCTCTCTCTCTCTCTTTCTCTCTCGCGTGCACAAAGTTTCAACGGCAAGAGAGAAGTGCACATAATACTAGTGCATGGCCGGTATGGCTTAGAACTAGACAGAGAACATTATATAATGGCCTAAAGGCTATTTGTCTGCCACCGCACGGTACCGCTGTTGCTGCTGCTACTGCTATACTGCTATTGCTGTACCACGCGCGCGCGCTTATATCTAAGGGAGGGCAAGTTTGACCTGGATTTTACCACAAGCTGTTGCCTTGGCGTCGGTGGTGTACGGTGCGCTTATCGCCGCATACGATGCCTACGGACGAAAAAAATTTCTTCAATGCATAGATCGAATGAATTTTAATCAGAGGTAAAGATTTAATGAAATTATATTGATTTGCTTGTCATCCCTCGTCACGCATCTTTGCGTGTCATTTTCAATTTATTCGCTCTTCAGAATTACGCGCCGGTTTTTTATTTTACAATCAAACTAATCAATGCCATTTAACCGAGAGAAAAATCACAAGTATAAAAAATGATCAAAGCAAATGCATATTTGATGCTTTTGTAGTCAAGATTTGTAAACGATCATTCAATTATTTTTTTTTTTCTTTTTTCTCCCTCGCTGTTACAGACGCTTATAATCGTAACTATGCGCACATACGCAAGGGTTGTGCAAATTACCGCAAGCTGATCTTAAATAAAATACACACGTCAGAAATTAACATGGGAATTCATTCGATGAAGAACGGAAATGCAGTTGGCATGAATTCAATTAACTTTTTCTTGATGCTCGAGCGCGCGTGCGGACCATAACGAAAAAAAAAGAGCAAGAAAGAAAAAACAAAAACCCAACGTAGACCAGGCGTTGCGCGCGTATACTCTGGCTTTATGCGCACTGGCTTTTCGCCATCAGGGAGTTTTCTTCGTTCCATATAGGTATACATTTATAATTAAAATCACCATTTTAATATCAAAACGGAAGCGCTCTTTACTGCGCGCGCAAACTTTTCGATTCATTTTTCTTTTTCTCTCGCTTCCTTCGTCCATATATACAGATATATACGTACGCGTGCGAGAGCTGTGTGTGTTTCAATAAACCACACACTGGCCGCACGCAATTCATGATCCAAACGAAATTATGAAAATTCAAAAAACGAGTAAAAATCCGTGCACACTTTTGTATCTCATTATTAAAGTTTTTCATGCAACCCATATATATGAGCTTTTTTACAGCGCGGCTCACAGTCTTCCAAAAACTGAAAAGCGAAGAAAGACATTTGCCAAACAATCAAAAGTCAAATCAGTATTTTAATTAACGGCCACACGACGTTCTGGTTTTCGTTGACTTTACCTCGTATTTTTCCTTTTTAAACCTGGTGTACGTTTGTTACAGAATACAAATTTCTATTGTTCAGTATACGTGCGTTTAATCAAATACACCCTTGCATTAAAAATGAGATCAAAGAATATAAAAGAGAAAATGAACGGCTTGATGTATATAATTGAGCTTACAGAAATTATGAAAATAAGACTGGGAGCATGGAATATTAAAAGAAAAATTACAATTTTTCTGAATATAAAAGAGATGAAAAGGCTGATTAAAATTTTGGTAAAATGAACATTTCGCAGGCTCTTTCTAAATTTATAAAAAATGTTGCTTCAAAAAATTAATTTCTTAAATTAGTATTCAGAGTATCGAAAATCAATCATTTCCAAAGCTTCAGATGCTTTATTGTTTCACGAATCAAACTCACAAAGAGAATACAACTAAGAAGTAAGTAAAATTTCAATGAAATTCTCTCAATAAACAATACTGTAGCTCACCGTCGTTGTTGTCATCGTTCTCACAAGCATATCAAAGTTCTCAAGAGGCGCACACACTTCTCAGGATATGAAATACTCAAGCCCATGCGTGCAGCGGGCACTTGAAATACAAACACGTATCAAACTCAGAGACGCGCGAGTGTGCGCTCCGAGCAAATTTCAATATTACATATAATATACCGCGAAGCAGCAGCAGCAGCCGCCATCGCGTATGGTTGTAATATTTAAAGGTATTTAACGTCAATCACTGGGAGATGAAAGGATTTTTTATTTTTTTTATTTGCTACTTATGCCGAGTAAAGACTGTGTTATATTGGTTCTTTTACAATTTGTAGTAAATAAAATGTAAAATCTGATCACTCAATACTTTATTTTAAAACTTGATTTCCTTAGAGATTGAAATAGAACAAAACATTCATTTGGCTGCGTTTACTCTGAATCAATCTGAAAATCAATGTTAAAATTCCGATTCGATTTAAATTAAGTGAAGAATATATAGTTAAAACTTTACACAGTTGATGTTATGCGTATGGAAATCAGTGGTGTGCTGGCTTGAGCACGCTCGGAGGAATTCAAAGATCAGAGCTCGAGAGCGAGCCAACGTGCGCGTTTGGTTGTATTGCTCGACTCGAGTCTCGTAGCTCGATAAGAATGCAATTTTATCCATCGAAAAAAATCCAATAGCTATGTACATAAGAATCTGTTTCTTCGCTTTGACTGTTTCTATCGTAACTGTCGATATTTCTTCTATTGACTTCAGCATCAGAAAACTCAATATATGAGGCATATTAAAAATGCTGATTTTTGCAGTAAACAACGCATTTTAATCATCAAATAACGATACAAACTCAACCATATTCATAGAGTGAAAATACACATAATTGGCTGCCTGCCAGCTTCTGTGATGTACAGTATCAAGCAGTCCATTCCTACTGAGCCGTAATTCCTCACGTAACTCAAATAATTACCACGTGACCCACATAATTTGCCACGTTACTCAAATAATTGGGATTAAATCGAAACTCCCTTTGT
The DNA here is from genome assembly GCA_902732785.1 of Trichogramma evanescens. Classification (NCBI taxonomy): domain Eukaryota; kingdom Metazoa; phylum Arthropoda; class Insecta; order Hymenoptera; family Trichogrammatidae; genus Trichogramma; species Trichogramma evanescens. Next base: position 12,928 of record CACVKI010145467.1, on the reverse strand, counting down.
ACAAACAATTTTATTATATTCGCGGAATTCCAGCCTTAGATGCCTTAGTCTTCTACATTGTACCGCTTCGGTTTTCATTCGCAGTAAAGTAGCGTTATCAAGACTACAAGCTTATCACAGAAACTTTGCCACTGACACGCATATTATAGAGCATCAACGAGCGACAGTTAAAGAGCATCAACGAGATTACATAAAAGTAGCAAAGTAGCGCAGTCGAAAGCGGAAAAGCGTAAAATATAAACAAGATGATCGGCACGGTTGTATGTCAGTAGGCTATTTAAGTAGCATTTCATCGATTCAGCCCGCGGGAATATTAATGGAAATTCAGTCGGCAAATACAGATTCAAATACGAGCCGAGTGTGATACTCGATGGATGTATAATAGAGATGTAAGGGGCGGATGGCGGGCAAGGGTACCGGTATTGGCGCACTCGACTGAACAACATCGTAATCGGGCCACCAAGGCAGAGCTTAGCCTATATTATATGTACCTCTGTAATACAATGCCTAGGTTGCAGCTCCAAAAGCAGAAGCGTATACGTATATATAGAAGCTGCTTCTCCGGTGTGTATTGAAATCTGAGAGACGAGAGCGAGAGACCGAGAGAGACATACAAGGCGCAGTGCAATGGCGCTCGGGAAGAATCAAGAATCAAAAGCTGCGTGAAACTTTTCGATCCATCATACGTATAGCGTAGATATAACGCAGCTCGAACTGCAAGTAGCTTATCTAATAGCACAGAGCCGCGCTCGCTACATCATTGATTCTTAGTATGCAGCTTGCGAGAGCTTGGAATAATTCATCTCATTTTCAATGACACGCTTCGAAGGAACTATGAGAAAACTGCGAATCCCGCTCGTTCCCTTATATACTTGCTTGTACGCTGTTCACTTGTTCTTCTGATTCTTTTTCTTCCACTAGCTATATAGGTTTTTGCCTTATCTTAATCTCGCTGATGCGTGTCAACTCGAGCGGCGACGTTACCGTTTCGCTTCCCCCTTTACCCCCTTGCACCCACACGTGTATAAAGCAGCTCCTTCGTGCGTGTATACCTGAGAGAGCTGAGGAGTCGCGCCACGGCGTTTTAAATTAAATTTGTAAGCCAAGGAGTTGCTGCGAGCGGGAGTTCCGAGTCTAGAGCAAGACTTAACTCGTGGAATTGCAAACGCGAGCGAGACGTACTCGAGGATAAGATGGATAAACGCTGCATATTAGAGAGTCCCTCTCTCCTTCGTGAACCTACGAATGCAAAGAAGGTATGGCTGGATCCTCGATGTTTTAAATTAGAGAAACAGTTGGTGAATCGATAAATCAAGTATCGCTGCGTTGATGAGTCAAGAATGAAGTTTAGTCATCTTTATCGAGTAAACCATGTACACCACGCTCTTACGTAAGATTATATACAGAAATTTGCAGGGAGTATCACAAGCTAAACATTTGAGATGTTTACAACACATTACCATTGACTGTATTATTCATGGTGATTTTTTTGTTATAATCATTTTGCAAAAATTAGACGCATTAATTGACGTTTTACGTTGGAAAAAGTATAGCCACAAAATGTTGAGCATTTCTACCAGGGTATCCGTATTATAGAGACGCGCCTATTGCACTTTTACGTTTTATCGTTCCTACAATATACACGTCTGAGTGATCGTGATTTCCAAGTCATTCTCACGCGTGCAACGATGTCATTTGGTATTTCCGTCGGTAGGCACAATCGAAGGCATCAATCAGAGCTCGTTCCTCCGCCCATTATGTGTATACGTATAGGCAGTTGGGACACGCTCAATTAGCCGTAAATGAAACGGCACTTATCAGTTGCATTCTAGCGTCGAATGGAGAAACGGAGCGATGTGTTGTACGGAGGGGTCCCGAGCCACGTCGTTGTCCCTTACAACTCCATTGTGTGCTTTCGTCGTAGCTGTATACGGCATTAAATCCGAAGCGAGATGTTACAATGCCTCGTGCACCACGGTATCCTCGCTCGCTACCTATATACCGTCCCTCCTGTCCCTCGCAGTAGCTCGTTCGCTCCCTCTCTATCTCGAGCTCGCAAGCCTATAATAAGGCGAATTTCGCGACATTCTCGTCGTTGGGAACAATCGATGACTATTACGAAAGGCGAGCGTCGAATGACTGCCGCCGCACTGCTGTCGCATCAACTATTAAACAGCTCGAACTAAAGTTTATATATATTCAATGGAAATGAATAAGCGATAGGTCGATTCGTTTGGAGCTCTCGAGCGCGCAGTACGTGCGCGCGCGGCACGTCAGCTGAAATCATCGCGTATATAGACAAAAGGCAGAACGAACTGCAGTCGAAGAAAATCACCTACATATCGGAAAACTCATCGTGCGCGCCGCTGCCGTCGTCTCCGAGTCGCAATCGTATTTATAGCTATACACATACGCGCGTATTACGAAATCCACCCTTTCTCGCCCGCTCGCTGTATACGTAGCTCGGCTTTCGGCGAACTCAATCTAAATCCAGTTGGCCCAGGTATACAGATGTATTATTCAGTACTCGATTTGCATTTTAAAGGAGAACGAGGCGAATAGGCGAATGCTCGTGAGTGCACACGCACGCGTAGTCCCGCGCGCACTTGATAGCATAGGTACACGCGGAGCACGAAAGCGAACTCGCAGTAAACAAGCATTGTGCTCGCGCGAGGCGCCACGAGAGAGTCTTCTTCGCAGCGCAAGTATATACACACAGCACGCGTGCCACACATTCGAAAAGCAAATATAGCGCTTTGATTCCTAGATAATATATGTGCTCGAATTTATACGGCGCGCGCAGGTAAATTCAATTTGTTTTTGGTTTTTGTTTTGTGCAGAACTGATACCGCTGCTGATTCGCTTAAAAAGTCATTTTAATGCGCATGAATAATATTTATTACGGCAATTCGATCGAGTGAAAAGTGCGTGTCCGTAATGCGGAAGAATTCATCGGTGTTCAGAGATGGATTTACAGCCTAGATTATTATATATCCGCGGAGGTGTTTCGACGGCGACGGTGATGGGTCGAGCACGCACCTACTGCGCTCTTATAATTTATTGCTAATTTCAGAAGATATATTTCCACGTCATTTAAGAATTTAATCGACTTTCACCGGGAACATAACGTTCGCGACGATGATAATTATGATGATGATTTTGCGAGCGCGAGTATAAGAAAACTGCTCAAGATCCTCGCGTGTTTATTTAACTTAACTTATAAATTATGCAGTTCCAGAGCTCGATGCATTTATCTTCAATTATAATAATCTTGAAATTACACTTCGGCTCGTTGAATTGGCTCTACAAGCGTAAATGCTTTACTCGAGGCGTGTTTACAGAGTGAAAATCGCGCGTATCTGGCAAAAATATCGCGCTCATTACGAAATTAAGGTAATAGAGAAATCTAAAACCGAGCTATTCGATCGGGTTGCACGAGTACAGTATCTGTTTGTTACACATTCCCTTATGCAATACTAATTACATATCAAGAAAAGTTTCGCATTCGAGCCGAGCAAACACACGCACATGTAAAATACTATATAAAAATCGATGGAAAAAAGATACTCACTCGTAGCAGATTCAGCTTCCCACGCAAATTGTCCGCACAAAAAGCAGTGTCAAAACCTGCTACAGGAAATGATCCCATGTACTGGAAATATAAAATTACATATAGCATATCAGAACTCGTTTTCACATTTGTGGATCGTCGATATAATAAAGTATAAATTTGAAATACATATTTTGTTTAATAAATCATTAGCGCGAACCGTCATAAAGCTATCAATTTCTATTTGCTGAATTCTAAACGAGCGAAAATTCATATCTGCGAAGTCGTGTCGGCGCTTACTATAGTCAAACAAACGATGAAACAATTACCCATTCAACCCTGCATACATTGCAATGTCAAGAACACCTGGACCCTGTAATACAGCTTGTAAGCATCGTCGTCCCTCTCCCCCAGGCCTTTTATCCTTGCTTATTGTATACAATTCTCTCTCTCTCTCTCCTCGCTCTCCCTCTTGCTCGCTCGTCTATATACGTGCACTTTCCATGCTCAAGTGCATACAAATCTCGTATAATCAGAAGTGAGCTATGCAACGCAGCCCGTCGAGCGCGTGCAGTACCGCACACTGGTCAACTTAATAACTGTCTGAAGCAAATATCAATATATATGAACATTTTTTTCCAACTTGCTTGAGAGAATATGCATATGCCCGTAACGAATACGCAACATTAAATTCGGCTGAAGTAAAAAGTGTAATCTGCATTTTTTTTCTTGATACGATGCTATTACGTTGGAAGTAAAGATCCTTATCGTATTACTGCACAAACTTATGTAACATCTTCACAGAAGATTTTTTGAAGTTTAAAAAAATTCAATACCCAAGATCAATTCTTTAAATTTTTTCAAGTTAAATAAGTAAGTTTTTTTAAGTTTGATGGTTATTATTTTCAAACATAGTCTCTTATGTAGTGAAGTTCTCGAACACGAAATGAATGTACCCACATAGTATACGCTTCATAACTTCACTGGTTTATTTGTCATCTAAATTAGAAATTAGCTCGTCCCATAAATAGACCTAAGCCGTAGTGATCATGTAAATTAACTCGAATGCCAACTAAACAGTTGGACGGTCGGCAATACGATGCACGATCGTATCTGCATGCGAAATCATTGGTGCTCCGTGCGCAACGGCCTAATGCGCGCAACAAAGCCGCAAACCACATTTGCAAATCGAACTTACACTAGCGCGCGCAAATCCAGTGTAACTTCACTGCCGACTCGAATTTCTAAATCCAGCTGTAGCAGCAGCAGCAGCAGCTCGTGTGATTCATCACAACTAAATCTCCGGGGCGAATTCCTTTCTACTGCAGCTGACGCCGCCGACGATACGAAACCGCTCATTAACGCAACCGAGACTCCTTGTCGCTTCCTATACCCGAGTTCAGCAGTGAAAATCAATCGGCCAAATTGACAAGGAACTGATAAATTCGTATATATCCATGAAGGCGCAATAATCGAATTTATATATCAGCGGAGTATTCAAGCGACTCAAATGGTTTTTAATTGTCGCAGTCGCATAATTTTCAATCGATTAACAGATAAAAACGTCTCGCGACGACCGATGAAAGCTCTTTTGCGCGCAGATTTTTCACGACCGCATAACGTGCGCGCACGTCGAGGTTCATTTGCATCCGCAACGACACGACGTTTTTAATTGTCGTGAGAAAGAGGTGTAAATAAAGATGGCTGCGTACGTAGCAGTCCTGCATTTTTTTTTCACTGCTCCGTCTCGAAAGGACTCGAGAGCCGATGCTATGAGTGAGAAAATATAATAACAAGTTTTCGATTGACGAACTTGTCGTCTCTGCGGTTTTCAGCCGTGTACGATTGAATTGTGTATTTTTATTCATAAATTCTGATCATCGTTGTGTAGAGCGATACGAATTAAGCTGTCATAGAGATGTATAATGCGATGCATAAATTACGCTCGTCAAGTTTATGAAGTAGAGATTATAGCGAGCTAAGACGAAAGGCACAGTTTTGCCTTAAGACCTTAGTGTTCTTAATACAAAAGCGATATGAGTATACGTGACAAAAAAATTTGATACTTTTTGGAATCAGGCGATTTCTTTCTCGTAAACCATTGATTATAAATGGGCTTCAATTATTGAATTGCACTAATCATCAAAATATTCCAATTCTAAATAATAAAGCACATTTAAATTCATTGTATGATTCATCGCTGGCAGATGCAAAAAGACATTTTCGTTACATTTGAAGAGGATCTCCTTCGACCGACTAAGGTTGCAGCAATCAAATTATGTAACTTGCCAACCTCTTTCTCACCCACATCAAGCTCATATCAGAGCTGCTGCTTCGCAATTCAGCTCTTGGTGGTCATTTCTCTGCGCAGTGGTCACGTTTTAATTACAAAACGAAGATGGCTTTATATATTATACGTACGTATGGAAGCTCGTGGGGCCAACCTTTGATCTCGCCAACGAGCTGCAGTGCAGCAGTCGTAATTTTCCAGTTGGCAAGTTTCTCCTCTCTTTTCATTAATTCTCTAATTCTAAATAATATTATACCATAAAATGCACGGTAGCTCTATGAATTGCTCCATGGTATTACTGAATCATATGAAGATTAAAATAAATTGCACAGAATTTCAAGATTGCAAGCTGGATTGCATCTCTTATTTTTAGTTGATAGGAAAATCAAAGAAAACAACGAAATTCCCGCATTATGTGCCGAAGCACTTTATATTGCAAATACTCTGCTCTATAAGGTTGCTCTAGCGTGAAATATTAACGATAAAGCTCTTATCTCATTACCTTTTGACCAAAACGTATCATTTGTTACGTTTCATTGATCACATTAAATTTTCCTATAAGAAAAGCACAGGGCGTTAATAAGTTAACGCTCTCCAACGAGCTGAATGAAAGTTTTCATATTATGACTACATTTCAATTCGTTATTATTTAATGAATACTTAATTTACTTTTAAAGTTGTTTATCATTACGTAATAACTTTTTCATTTGGATCTATGAGAGTGTTCAAAATTTAATGGCTCAATTATTGGGAAAATGTTCTCTCCTGACCTGCAAATACGTGCGCGAATTCTAAAGCTCCCAAAACATAATTATCACTTTATCAGATCCATTAGCGCACAAGTATTGCAAATTGCAATTCCATCGTATTGCGCTCACATTATATATAATATATGTGGACTAAAACGACCGTAAAAATATAAAATACTGCGAATTTTAAGTCTGCTTTGCTCGTTCAAGACAATCGATATTTTCATCTTATAGCGATGTATAATGTACGATAGTTACTTGCACCCGAGCCCGAAATTTTTTCCCAATTGCTTCGATTATTGATACCTTTACGTACTCTTTTTGAAGAGCTACAATTTAAAAAAAAGACGATTATAATGGATAACTGACAAAAAAATAACGAAAATGAAAAAGCTTGATCTTTCATTCATATAAAAATATATATTTTCGTAGATATGAAAAAAAGTACTAAGCTCGTATGCGTCAAGCAAAAATGCAACATTTACATTCGAGCTTTTTCTTTCAATTTCAATTCTACGTTTGCCGTGTACGTATATAAATATAGATATACACATACCGAATGTTTAGGTACATACGTACACGCGAAAAACAATAAATGAAATTATCATACACCGTAAAACTTTTGAGATTCACCTCTAGCCACCCGAGCACAGAGAGAAAGAGAAAGAGAAACTCGTAGAAATATTTTCCTCGTCCAATTTTATATCCATAACAATATTTCAGAAGTTTCGCGGTGCTCCGTGCATTGCAACGCGTACAATACAGCAGCAGCAGCAGCAGTAGCAAGCAAAGTCACGCGGCAAGCGCAGAGAGGGAAACATGACACAAAAAGATATAAACTGAAGAATCCGGTAAAAAAGCACTGCGCCATACACAACACACACACACACACACACACATACAAGCGAGAGCAGCAGTTAAAAGTGTACCAGCAGAGATGAGTACGTATATACATCTATATGGTTGTGCGGTATATACGTAGGCAGAGAAATCCAAGTTCTTGGTGCGATGCACAGTTGCATCGACGAGCAGCAGCGTCGGCACTAGCGGCAGAAATCGTGAAAAGCTTACGCGCGTTTCGCTTTCGTGACCGGCGAGCCAAAGTAACGACACTCTTCTCCGCGACTCTCTTTCTCTCTTTCTCTCATTCACAGTCCAAGCGTATGCCCAACAATAGTTGTTTTTGTTATTTTGTCCTTCTTACCATTCAAAGCCTATTCGTTTCACTTTTTTATTTTCAAGTCATAAATACTTTTTATGTAAATACTCAAAGATATGAAATGACTGCATAAAGTTACATCAAAGTATACTTTAAACTGACGATTTATTAGTAAAAGTTATATTGAAACATAACGTTAAAACAGTTAAACATCGATAACGACAATATACAGGACTCAAACAGCAGCATACGTTAAATTTACAGCTTGAATTTTGGCCCGCAGACCCTAACGCATGACCCGCGTGTCCGAGTCCGAGAGAAACCACCGCACAGAATCTTTTATTTACATTGCAATTTGAATAGCTTCCAGAAGAACATATGCGGGTGTAGAACATATGATTTGTGTAATCTTGTACAATACGTGTTAAATAAAAGAAGTATTTGGGACTTTGATGGAGCTAATGAAATTAACACTTTTTCACACACAATTAGATTTTTTCAGCACACGCCAGGTGAAAACGATATTAACGGTACATTTGAATATTTTTCCCGCGTTAACGTTTAAGAAAGGTATTATAAGAGTATTTAATTACTTAATATTATTGTAACGTTAATTCCGCATTCGATGAACAGTAAAATGAGAAAATGACACTTCCTGTTGTTCATACCAGGTTCATATCGATATTACATCATGTATTTTTATATGATTCCTTAAAACAAATTTACACCTACGTTTCAAACGGAAGGACTTTCTCCCGTTTACAACAAAAATATAATTATAACATTATTATAATATAAATATAATATTTTAAACCCCCTATTCTCATAACAATATAAAAATATATTTGAAAACTCAACTTCGAAACGGCCAGAGAGCTCGTGTAAAACCATTATATAAAGTTACACGTTAGCACTTGTGTACGCACCAAAAAAAAATAAACATACCTGAACATTTTGGAATATACGAGGCGGGGGTGAGGACAACGACGATGACGCCGACGCCGACGAACGTTCGAGTGCCTCTGGCATGATGTTCCTCGCAGTTCTGACCTGAGTTTTCCCGAAACAGCGTGTAGGTATATAACTAGGCGCACATAGCGCCGAGAGAGAAATGAATGTGTATTGCCGCTGACAGATCGTGACAGAGTTTCTCCTTTCGTTCCTTGTATAACTGTAGCAAGGGTCGCGCCATATACCGAGTTATGCTGCTGCCGCTGCTGCTTTTGCGAGTAAACACGAGCACTTGTTTACACTGTGTTAGCTTTTTCGCACTGGAGCTGCGAGTCTTCCTCCACCTCGAGAGTTGGATTGCACCTTTTTTTCTGTTTTGACTCACAAGAATTTACGAGGCGAGCACGTGCGTCGTCGACAACGACGTCGCGTCTGTTTTGATTTTAGCGGCGCAAGTGGAAGAAAAAAACTCGGCAGACACAGATTCGCATGAACTTTGTGGAAATCTCTTCGAAATTATTATTATTCAAATTCGTAATGTTATTAAGGCTGCGGCGCAAAATATTGAAGACGAATCATCACTCGTACAATTGTGCGAGTAACAGTGCAAGAGGATTGCAACAGGTGCGCGCGAAGAATAGACGAGCCTCATCCGGTTATCGTTTATTAAAATGTGCAACTCTAGCAACAGTTCTCGGGAGTGAAAACGATATTATAATAGCCGCGCCGAAGAACTGCATTCGCTCGTGAGAAAGATGAATGAGACAATCGTTAAAGGAGTGACTGATGATGCCTTGTCTCTCATCGGTTGGTTGTACGTAGCGCGCGCGCGCGCGATCGCCCATGGGAGATCGCTCAAGCGGAGGGAAAGGAAGCCTTCTTTGTATGACAACGATCTCTTGCGTCGAGTATCGAGCCAAATTGTTATTATCTATCACGAAAATCGATGCACTGCATTCAACTTTTTTTTCTTTGCCGCACTGTTAACTTAATCACTGCTGTATAAGCCGCACTGGACAACTGACACTTGAACTGCACTCGGACCGACGTATACCACTCACTTCGCACTAATCCACTGCGCGGCAATTTGCCGATCTAATATCTTTATCACTATCTGCACGCGAGAACACTTTATTACCAGGACACAACTACTGGGGACAACTATTACAAGAGAGGGAGAAGGTAATATGCAACTCCGACGAAGGTTTGCGGTCTTTCAGGTGTAATCGGCATCGACTGCACACACGCACACACGCACACACGTGCCTCCGTATTTACTTGTAACACTGGCACAGACGGCGTCGTGTGTCTCGATACATCGATCGATCGCGACTAAAACGCGCTTACGTTCGCGCTCGCATAATTCAGCGCGTGCGGACTCCGGCAGCTGATTATCTCCTCTGTCTTGCTGCTGCTGCTGCGACTCTCTCGAGTCAGCACTCGGCGCTCGGCAGCGTCGTGCCCGCGATGTATATGTGCTTATAAACTCCGCTATATACGCGTGAGCCTTTCACTCTCGACTCTACGTTTCTGCTGTTGCGGCTGCTGCTGCTATTCGCCTCTACGGTATAAGGAGGAATATGCGCCGAGTCTATATAGCTACTTGTGTACATCTCCACGCTCTTTCTGCTTCGTCGTCTTCTTTTCCTCTGTCTCGCGACAATTTTGCCTTTTTCCCTCCCTCGATTAGGGCCCCGTCTCCGAGGCAAACGCATTTATATTATATAAATGAGATGCAGCGTTTCCGCTGATTATGATTTCCCTTTTTTCAAGCTTGATTATCTACCTCTTTAGCTTCTTATCCCGCCCTGTCTTCTCTGTACAGCTCTCGGCTCTTGCTGTTGCTGCGGCTGAATGCAGCTATATACTTCCAGAGAGCCGCAGCTCCAGCGAAATGAGTCATTTTGAGGTTTGAGATTTATTTTAGGCTCTCTCCTCGGGTTTTTGCGGTAAACGACGTGGGTATCAACTGCATTTTTAACTTGCAGCGCTATTACGACCGCGACTCTCGTGTGTGGTACAGCCACACGCGTCTATACTATGCACACAGTTCCATGCGATTCCAAGTTTCCAAGTTCCGGCGCGCAAAAACGAAAATCGATCGATTTGAATGCTGGAACTCTGACCGGTTGAAATATTATCCGTCGACTGATAAGAAATTCTAAGTTTCAGACTGCGCTCGACTATTCAAGTTTATAGAACTATTACTCGAAACCAGATTCCAATCGATCGATAGGATACAATAAAACAACAAGGCGTAATTCGCACACATGCGTCAAAGGTATTTTATGCGTCTTTCTTTGTAAAAAGAAGGAGACTTGATCAACCTTGATTTTGTTGTAAAAATTCAGCGATTAAAATATACCAGGATATAGAGGTACACACGCGCATTCGTTGACTTTTATTTATTTTTGATGCATCTTTTATGAGACAAAAAGTGAAAAGATCGTGCTAACGCGTTGGCGCTTCTTATAATATACAATTTTGAGCTATTTTTCGTTGCCGAATTGATATAAGACACCAGTACAGTGTACATTGCATTGGCGATACTGCAGACGATATTTGAGAACGAAACCACCTGTCGGTTCATTGAATCTAACTGGCGAGTGAGAAATTAGCAAGTGAAATCGATTTCAACTTTTTTTGAGAAGAAAACAGTTTAATTTTAAAGAATACAGAGGCCAAACTCAAAAGGAAAAAGACGCAAAGTTGTTTTCTGAAAATACGACTAAATCATTTTTTCAAGCATCTCTTTAAAATTCCGAACAAAACAAACATACATCATAGAACTTTTTAAAAAAATATTTAATAGAAATTTTCGCTTTTAAACATTTTTATTTTCACATTTTCTTTGACATTCCTTTAAAGAGCATTAACAATTCAATGTTTTATAAAATAAACCTAATAATAGTATTAACGGAAAAGGTAGAACTGCTACCACGACGTCAATAATAATGATGATAATACATATTAAATAAATAATGATGCATCATCTGCTCAATTAAGGAGCGCGACCTGATGGTCAAGGTATCAATTTCACGCTTTGCGTATTGATCGAAGAATTACCAAGGTCATCCATGCGGTGTGCATTCGACGGGCAGCATTGAAATGCTATTACCTATAAATAAACAATCTTGATTTTGGTTAACTTTCAGTCGTTCATTTGAATACGACCATAAACATGCGAGAAAAACGAGACGAGTTTATTTTACGTACAGAGTATTTGCATAAGTTTCGAATAAATGTCTAAGCATGGCTAATTGATTGAAATGGTTGTTATTAAAAAACCTCTCGCGAGGCACACTAATGACATTTTTTAATCATTTACGAAAAGATGATTGCATAAACACGTCTCGATAAAACACGTTGAGCTACTCGAAATATCTATTAGAGTAGACGAGTTAGTACGCACCGGTGAATCAATGCGTAACTTTAGAGAGGTCCTCTATTTTTCTAAGAACCGGAGATTGAGAACGTTCGCCTAGACTCGAAATTAACATACAAATATCACTAACGCGAAATAGAAATTACACATTACTGCTGTTTAAACATCCAAGTATCAACCTCAAAATTACAGATCAAAATCAAAACGATCTATTTTATTAGAATGTATCTTTTGTTTTTCGGGCATTAAATAAGTAAGTACATGCTCCCGATCTTTTAGATTTACATAATGAACAGCTGGGATACAAAATAAAGGATTTTTCGTTAAAAAATCGTACCTACTTATATATTTTGAATACGAATTTCTATAAATTGATCAGTTTTTAATAAAACCATTTCAAAATTTACTTGTAGGTTCCCAAAATTTAATTGAAAATCAAAACGTGCAAAGTTCTGAGAAACAATTCGCAAACTTTTATTTGATTACGTTTTTAAATAGTAGTGTGTATGACAAGAGAACAACACATTAAAGCTATCCCTATAGAATAAAAAAACCGCTGCCAATTTATTGGCAAAATGCTTCCTCATAAAAAATGCGATTAACGAAAGGTTTGACTGTTAATAGTCAAATTTTTCACTTTCTACTTATCAACAACTTTTTCAAATTTAATTAATATTTTAATTATCATTCACAGACATTGATAAATAAGGAGAAAATAGGACAAATAGATATTACATAATACCAGATAACAACAAAAACAACTGATATGGTTCGTTCATAAAAAACTACAACACTCGAATTTATTAACAAACCAACAATCTTTTAATTGACATTTTATTTTTTA
>CACVKI010145465.1:0-22200 GCA_902732785.1 Trichogramma evanescens | reverse complement strand
AAATTTACCCGTCACCAAAGTGACAGGTATGATAAGTTGAAGGTTGGTTGAACTACGATAACTTTTTTTGGCATCTAAGTTGGAACACATTTTATCGTTGAATTATTTTACAGAGAAACTGGAGGAAACCTAAGGGTATTGACAACAGAGTCAGACGTAGGTTTAAAGGACAATACTTAATGCCCAACATAGGTTATGGTAGCAACAAAAAAACTCGTCATATGCTGCCCACTGGCTTCAGAAAAATGCTGGTACACAACGTCAAGGTAAACTATAGATTCCTTGTATCAAAACTAATTCCGCACACAGAACTCCATTCTATTTACTCATGACTCATGGCTCAAAACAATGAATATAGTAGCATAGACAATTTTTTTTAATATAAACATTGTTGTGCATTAACATTATTGCAAAATAATATTTACCCTTGAGCAAAATCCTGATTGAATTATTACATTAATGAAAAGTTCTCCAACTTATCCAAGAATGTATTTGCTCCAATGATGTTTTGAAATTAAATTTGAATACTTTCAATCATTTACCATTGAGACCTTGAATCTAAAGATTTATTCTTATATTTTATAGGAACTCGAAGTATTGATGATGCAAAACAGAAAATACTGCGCAGAAATTGCTCATGGTGTCAGCAGTAAGAAACGCAAATCAATTGTTGAGCGTGCTCAGCAGCTTTCTATTCGTGTAACGAATGCCAATGCACGCCTCCGCTCTGAGGAAAATGAATAAACTGAACTTTTTTAAAATATACGTTATTACAAAAAAGAATTTCTGTCTCCAATTTAATATCAGCAATCCTTTTCATCTGTATAAAATGCAACTCACTAATGAAACTAAGCAGAAATAACAGTGAGACTATCATTAAAAGTAGAATTCATTGGGTTAAAAATATGTTTAACATAGATAAAACTTTTTATTAAAAAAATTTTCTGTAAATTCAATAGCAACAGACAAAATAAAGTCTTTAAAGAAAAGGGGTCTTCCATGAACGTGTCCCCCACACATTGGGGTAGATTTTGACTCAATCTTTACTTCTAATAGCAATAACAGAAAATTGGTACATTGTTGAATTTACGTTACAATTCTGTTTATTTTTATCTACGATTTCAAGTTACAGTAAAGGTAACATTTATTCAATCAAGTGAAAACTATATTTTTGAGTAATGATAGCAAAAGCATCGTTACTCATACTTTTCTAGCACTGTAAATATTTTTTAATATTTACAGTAAAATAAAGACAATATTGATAATTGTAAGATTATTGTATAAAGACTGATAATTAATTATACAAGATCGAAGTTTGTTTAAACTTTTGCTAATGACAATTGAAAAGCTCACATGGATGAATAATTTTAAAAATATCGACAACTTGAAGATATAGTTTACCTGACACTGATTTTCTTTGTAAGTTTATTATGCACATAAGATTCAGATTTATTGTACATAATTTTCATTCATGACATTTGAACGAGTTTTAGTTTGTAACTTTATGAACTTAAAATTGCTCAATTTTAAATGCATTTTTAAATTCAATGATGATGTGAAAATTTAAATTGGTGCAATTATGATATAGGAAAGCAAATTTATTAACAACACAGCTTATATATTGAACTGAAGGTAATAAACTTTGTATATTCATTTATCAAAATAAAATAAAATTATATAAATTGCTTGACTTATTTGCTCAATTCATTAGATACTATCTACATCATACTTTTTTCTTATATCTGATCCAGACAAATAATTACAATCATTGCGAAACTTGCTCCATCAGTGCTCGCACTGTTTTTAATTCTGAAAAATTAATCATTCATCATACTTTGTTACGTAGCATTATGACATTAAGAATTAGTATCATACCTGCTAATATTTCACTTAATTTATCTTTTGATATATTTAGAGTAGTTTCTTTTTCATTTTCATCTCCACTTGTTGTTTTGAAGACTATTTTGGCGAAAGGAGATGGCTCCTCATTAGGTACAACTTCAACTGATGACAGTCTAGACACTGTTCAACAAAATAACAAAATAGAAGTTAAGTTTGATAACAGACTCTTATTTCAAATGGAATAGAAAGATAGAACTCACATCTCAGCGATTGACCAGTAAGTATAGTAGATATTTGTGCTGCATTATCTGTATGAAATTTGGTAATAATTGTACTGTGTTCTCTTGGCAATCCTAGCTGTTGCAATTCATTACTCAAATCTGCTGCAGATACTGCATTTCTTGCTGATGATTTAAAGATCATTTGTACAGCGGCAATCAAAGCTTTTAATTCATTTATCTCTGCAATACAAATTTTTTTTATACAAATTTTTTTCGTCCTGAACAAATGGGGCACTTTAATGATCCATACCTATCTTTGAATCTTGTGAAATTTTTGCCAACATTTCTTCCTAAAATATAAAATGTTTGAAACATTTGTATCAATTTCATTACATGAAATCTAATTGGTGTAAAAATTTCTTACGTCTAATTCTTGATCCGTAATAGACTTGATGACAATTTGACTTAACATTTTCATTTTTGACGAGGTCTGGAGCAATAAGAGAGAATATGCATAAAAATTATTGTCACAAAAGAAGAAGATTACAATAATGTTACAAACCATTTGTGACAGATTGTAAATCTGTGCAAGTAACCATTCTGGACAATCAACGTCTCCCAGAAATCTGAATCTCTGAAAAACGAACAACCAATAAAGAATCAAAATCATATCATAATAATCACTTTGCAAAGCAGCTTCTTCAACAACAAACCATTTTTCTTCTTTATAAAGTAGACGAATGTTTTGAAAATGTCTTATGTAGTATAGGTTATGAGGTGTTGCACACGGTCAGACGTAAACATACATGATACAAGTGTCATTGATCGCAACACTGTTGCCCCCGTGCCGAGTGCAGACGTTTCGCAAGGCTGTATATACATATACTGTACAGTATATAAATTGCGCGATCGACCCTCTAAGCGCACGAATTAACTAGATAAGCATAAAAATACTTGTAATTGATCGATCATCAAGGCAACACATGTTAACCACTAGCTAAATAACGATATATTATTTTTTTCTACAACTAATTTCCTATTATTTGAGATACGCGCGAGTAAAAATATCTTATCTCGACGCGCGTTCCGAAATTTTTATCCAATTTTAATCCAATTTCCATTTTTCCCACGATTTGAAATGTTTATACACGCGCGCGCGCGCGCGCGCGAATTAAAAGGCAATACAGCAGCTCGAAATGTCAAGAGTTCCAATCGTATAATTGCTCAATTGACAGCCGCACTGGTATAGTCTCGTTTTCCGCGCGCCGCGACGACAATCATCATTAATGAGCATAATTTTTTTCTTTATCTGCCCCCGTCGAGGCGTTTATTAATACTTTTCAATTTTTTTATCGATACATCGAATCGCGTTATTGTGTAGACGCGCGCGCTGAAACTCGCTTTCTGCAATTATTAATATATAAGCCGCGACGGATAACGCGTTGGCGCGAGTATAGTTCGAGCCGATTCATTGTGTTTAGTGCACGCGCACAAAAGTACAGTAACAATAGTTATACATTGCCCGATATAATGACGTCTTCGCGGACGATAATCGGCGCTGTCGCCTTGACTTGTGCCCTCGTGCCAATTTGCTGGCTCGAAATCCGAGCCGAAAATTTGACGTACACGTCGGTGATCGAGACCGCGGGGGGAAGGCTGCGCGGCGCCGTTTTCCGGACGATCAGGAAGCACAAGGTGTACTCGTCGTTCAAAGGGATACCCTTCGCGGAGCCTCCCCTTGGCTATTTGAGATTCAAAGTTCGTAAATAAATAAATAAATAAATAAATATAAATCTTATGTATAATATTGCTTACCCGATAATTATTTGAATTCAGCCGCCGGTCGAGAAGAAGAGATGGAGCGGAGTGCTTGACGCTCTGGTGCAGGGATCGGTCTGCACGCAGTACGACCTGTTCAACTTGACCCTCATCGGCGCCGAGGACTGCCTGTACTTGAACGTTTTTACTCCTCACGTAACGCGATAAACATCACTTATTTATTATATAATTATCAACGTGTGGAAGTTTTTTTCGAAGTTTATAAATATTATCGCGGTCACTATATCGCCGCTGCTTACGAGTAAAAACTCACCTTGACGAAATACTGTGAAAAAAAAAACACATCTCATCGGATATTGCCGCGAAGAAAAACACATCTCATTGAAACGCCGAGAATAAAAATACACCTCTTTGAAAAACCAAGATATTTTCGACGTGATTCGTTAAATTGTGATTCGATGAAGTGTGTTTTTTTTCACGGCATTTTATAAAAAGGTTTTTTTTTCATAGCGCTTTTCACTGTGTTTTTACTCATAAGCAGCGGCGATTATATTCATTTTTCAGAGCGACTTCAGCAACGCGACCGAGCTCAAGGCCGTGATGGTGTGGATCTTCGGCGGTGGCTACCTCACCGGCTATCCCAACACCGAATTCACCGGGCCGGATTTTCTTCTGGAAAAAGACGTCATCCTCGTGGCCATGAACTATCGTCTCGGCGCGCTCGGCTTTCTCAATCTCGATCACGAGAACGCCACCGGAAACGCCGGCCTCAAGGACCAGACCCTGGCCCTGCGCTGGGTGCAAAAAAATATTCGCGAATTTCGGGGCGATCCCGAGCGCGTGACGATTTTCGGAGTGAGCGCCGGCTCGTCCTCGGTGGACTTTCACATTTTGTCGCCCATGTCCGCGGGTCTGTTTAGCCGATCGATCGCCATGAGCGGCTCCGCGATGAACACCTGGTGGCCGCTTCAGAGCCGCCTCGAGTCGAGGATGCAGGAGTTCGCCATGGGATTTCTGTTCGGCTTTCCGAGTTTCAGCAAGGAGAGTTTGTTGCAGAGTCTGTACGAGGCGGATGCCCGAAGCATCGTCAGAAGGTCGACTCTGGTAATTTATATATTCATTTTCCAATTAGTTGTTTACTTTTTTTGACGCGATCTTTTTTTTAGCTCTTGTTCCGCCCGTCCGTAGAGAGAGTCACGCCTGTAGGCGAAGACGATCAGAGATTCTTGACCGACTGTCCAGTGGACCTGTTCGCTGCCGGAAAGTACAACAAAGGACCACACATGTTGGGTACTTCGTCCTTGGAATTCTTATTTTTCATTCACGGTAAGACTCGATAAAACAGATTGAAACGAAAGGCAAACGACTGTATTTCAACGAAAAACTACCAATGAAATATTTAGGAATCGGATTCGACACAGCGATGCAAGGAGACCTCCTCATCAAGACAGTTTTTTCGCCCGAAACGAGGGATAGACTGTACGAATCGCTCGGCAAGCTTCTCTACCATTTGGGCCCTTTGTTCGAGTTGATCAGTTTCTTGGCTCACAACGTTATCACCCTCTTGCCGAGGCTCTTGCTTCACGGATTTCTCGAGGTGGTCAATTTGGATAGTTTCTAACGATTGACATTATATTTAGCATTTTATTTACGGTGATACTTTCGACAGATTTTTACCGATCTATCGTTCAGGCTCGGCATCGATTCCAAGCAGCAACTCATGGCTCAGACGAACGACCAATATCCGATCTATTACTACAAATCGTCGTATGCTTCTGGAATCGTGAAGGTCGCCAATGAATTTCTCAATATACAGGGTACGATACGCATTGAATATCAATCATTTTCTTCGTCGTCTTTATATAAGCGCGATAATTTTATCGCGGATATTTCTTTTTTGACGCAGGACTCGGACACGCCGAAGATTTGCCGATGGTACTTTACGTCCCAATGGTCAACGTGTCGCTCGAAGATCCAGAAGCTAATTTCATGATCGATCGCTACACGACGTTGTGGACAAATTTCGCCAAATACGGGTAAGAGTCGCGCGCGAATCGTATATTCGAGAATTTGCAGCTAAGACTAAATTCGACCTTGATCTCGTTTTGCAGAAATCCAACGCCTATCGAGCAACAGGAAGATCTCGGCTTCGCGTGGCCCGATTCTCGATCGACGGATAAAATTTTTCACATAAACCTCGAGACGAAGCTCGAGTCTAGGCCGCCAGGACCGACGACTGGTATTTTGGAGAAATTGGGCGTCGGCACATCGCGATTGCTCAATTTTTGCTACGTATAGAATAAAATTTTATGGTTTTGTAAAAATAACTTTGCTGAATTTTGAATTTAGTTACGTAAGATACCCTCGATATTTTATAGCTAGGCTTCGTCCAATGGAAAAATATTTTTTGTACATAAAAGGCCGTTAGAACGTGCCATAGACTCATGATTTAATCAATTTCTGCAATACCATGCTTCAAGTTATACAAGTATTTTTGCTATACCACTTTGAAGATTTACAGATGAAGGTACTCGCCATCAAGTGGCGAGGGCGTGAAATAGTAAAATTGGGTTTAAGGTCTTTTAAAACTAGTCTAAAGTTTTGAAACAATTAAATTGTTATTCTCAGGTCGTTTAAGGTGCGCTAAATATTTGTACCATAAATTTTAAGGAAAAATCACCAAAAACGAGCCAAATAATAGTGCACGGAAAAAAAAGCTCAGTAAACGGTACAAAAACGTTAGTTATAACAACAAAATTCGTTTTTGTTACCACAACCGAAATATTTTAGTTACGACAACTATTTTCCCCGTTTGCTACAACAAAATGGACTTTTGTTGTCCTAACCGAGAAAATAGTTGTCGTAACTAAAAAATTTCGGTTGTGGTAACAAAAACGAATTTTGTCCTTGCAACTAACATATTGAGTTCCCAGTGTTTACTGTAGACTGAAAAAAATTGTATACGTAAGTCCAGCCAAAGTGGACAGTTGCTCAGCATAAAATATTTTGCTGTGGCAGCCAAAATGTTGTCAAAACACTGAAGAGAACTGTCAACATTTTAAATCGAGTTCTAAATGCGAAATTTAGACTCGTTCGGATGCCGCATTGTAACTGACTATAACACATGATGACACGCCGAACAACTACACGAGCTCGAGCAGTTGGCGGCTGAGTCAGTCTGAGGCAGTCTACAGTAAACATTGGGAACTCAATATGTTAGTTGCAAGGACAAAATTCGTTTTTGTTACCACAACCGAAATTTTTTAGTTACGACCACTATTTTCTCAGTTAGGACAACAAAAGTCCATTTTGTTGTAGCAAACGGGGAAAGTAGTTGTCGTAACTAAAATATTTCGGTTGTGGTAACAAAATAGTACTTTACGATACAAGTGCCATAAGTAACACTTTTTGGCACGGCGTAGTTTAGGGCCCGAGCGCAGCGAGGGACCTAATAGCTGGGCCGAAAAGTGTCCCCATGGCACGAGTATCGTACAACATTTTATAGCACTGTGCTAAGTTCACATTTATGCTCCCTTTTCCGAGCCATAAGTCGCACTTTCTGGTACCGCGAAGTGAGGTTAGCGCACGAGCGTATGCGAGTGCGATGCGAACGCAGCGGTGCCATAAAGTGCGACTTATGCTACAGAAAAGCGTGCCATAAATGTGAACTTATGCCACACAGTGCTATAAACGAATTTTGTTGTTATAACTAACGTTTTTGTACCGTTTACTGAGCTTTTTTTTCCGTGTCCTGTATTTTAAAACACTTTGAATGACTATTTTTCAGTCATTAGGTAATTTGATTTTGATCGTTTTTACCAGGGATATGCAGAATTGTTATCCTTAGTGATGTCATATATTTAGACTTGAAAGAATTAAGAGATGTTACGTGAACGAGCTCAAGTTTGATTTCATCCGCTATCTCCGTTCTAATAAAAAAAGTAATATGAGAGATGGCGGTTAGCTAATAAATTACAAGGGCGTGATCTATAGCCACTTGAGCTCGCCACCGTTGAAAAAGTGGTGATTTGCTGTAAACGTAAATTCATACACTGAGAGGGCCGTATTGCTGGCAGAGCGATCTAGTCGCTACTGCAGCTAAACAAATGTTATGCTCTGCCCGTGAAGCTTGGTTAGGTTGTCATGGCGATTATATAGCTAATATAACTATTTTATAACTATTTTATTGTCGACGTAGCGTTATATATTGCTATGTTGGCCATACTATAACAGCAATACTTCGTATTGCTCTCACATCGCTACGGCCCTCTCAGTGTACCTAAAAATTAAAAATTAATTAGCTCACTTTCTAATTTAAGTTGCAATTCTGATGAAAATGTACAACCGACCATAAATATATCATAAATGTAACGTAGTTATTTTATCAGAATATTAATGTAGGTCAAACTGAATTATAAATAATTTAGTTGCAATTTTATCATGATAAAGAACTAATACAAGTAGTTTGTCAACAATAATTTATAAGGTTAGAAATTAGAAATTTTATCAACTTAACTGAAAGCGTATCAAGGCTGTATTATTATCTACCGGAATTACGTCGTATTTTTTCATATCCACAAGAATAAGTATCACAATTGTAACCTTTTTATTATAGGTATTAGTTAGGTAATAAATAGCTGTAATGCCTGTGGTTTTCTGAATACATTAGTTGAATAAATATAGGGAGGCATGCATATAAAGAAAGTAATATTAAATTATACAGATAAAAGTAAAAATAAAAAAAATTTTTTTTTATTGTAATTCATTGTGGCCTTATTACAAGTATTTATTAAAGGTAAGTAATTGCAGATACGAGAGCAAGTACAAACGAAATTCTATAATTGAAACACAAGTAAATGACTAAAAAACTCTAAATTTTCAATTATACTTTAATTAAACGTACAAAATACAAAATAGGGCGAATGTGTGCCTATTAGCGACCACCCACCATATTTCGGCCACCCTAAGATATTATTCAAATAAATAGAAATATATGCGAAATTTTGACGCAATAAAATATTTTTTCGATTCTATAAATATTATTGTTTCAGAGAACATTCTTAGTACCCTTCAAAATTATTAAATCTTTTTTGTTGTCCAATTTATAATTCTGACCTGGTCGAAAATTGGGCTATTATTATTACCCATCCAGTTTTCGACCACCTGCATTAATCCGTAATAATTGTCATTTAAAAGTTTTTTATTCAATTTGAAAACCGACAATAGGTTCCTCATGTATTTCTAGACACCTATGTTCATTTATTATGCTTTCAGATGTCAAAAATAAAAATTTAACCGAGTTCCAAGCTTAGGGTCTTTGACAGCTCAGTGAGGTGGTGGAAAAATGGACGATTCGTATTTTTTTTGGCTTTAATTACATTTTTAAAATATCGCCGCATTTTTTGGCAAAGTGTATGATGTACTCATTCGAAAAGTTACTTTTTTTCTATCAAAAGGTATTTTTAGAAAAATTTTCAATCGCTGTACACAAGCTCTGTAAATGAATAAAGAAACAATTTTTCTTAACTGTCCGAAATATGGCGCATTCACCCTATTGTACGAAACATTAAAAAATACACCAAATATGCTGATCACTATAGCTAGTTTTGGTCTGATGAAAGTGTGCTACCGACCATGAATATAATACGTAGGGTTTTTAGCAGAATACCCACATTCATTTAGGTCAACTGAATGATAAATAATTTAGTTGCAGTTTTTTCACGATAAATAACTGACACAAGTGGTTTGTCGACGATAATTTATTATAAGCTTGAAAATTTCATTCACTTATATTTGACGCGTAGACCGATCTCAAAGTCGCTGTGTAAGAAAATGAGGTTTTCAGAATCTGAAAATATAAAGAGATCAAAATTAAGACGTTGTTT
This sequence comes from Trichogramma evanescens, assembly GCA_902732785.1. Lineage (NCBI taxonomy): Eukaryota > Metazoa > Arthropoda > Insecta > Hymenoptera > Trichogrammatidae > Trichogramma > Trichogramma evanescens. The sequence goes on along the minus strand of CACVKI010145465.1, from coordinate 12,473 downwards.
CTATGTTTTATAATAACTTTCTTTTACTGTACTTTATTTAATGATTATACTTACAGAACGACAAGTATCAAAATTTAACTCAACGAGTGGTCCGCCAGTCATTGCAAACAATTTTTCAATTCTTATCATTATGAATAAGAATGTCTTTCTTATTTTCGGTGGATAATTTTGGTAATTCAGTTTATAACTTTTATAAAAAGACCTATTTTAATGATAAATAATTGAATGAATAATATTGTACAAATATTTAGTACCTCGTGAGCAATAAATCTTCGCTAGCATTTTTTAGCAATTGACTGGGAAAGCAAATAAAGATAATTAGAGTTATTGCCATTAAAGCTCCAACAGCCATTTTAGCTTTTGCACCCATGGCTGTATCGATTGTAACTACTATCTGTTTTGAAAATAAAATATTATCTTAAAACGAATAAATTTTTGGAACTTAATGTCGAAAATCTATTTAATACTCATCTGCATACCGAGGTTAAAGCTAAGACTATGCCACAACTCGATCCAATTAATAAAAAAAACATAATTGGGCTACTTACTTCATTAGATAACTCATAGAAACTTCATAATAATGAATCAATAGACTAATAAGAACAAATTAGAAGAAATAAAATAAAGGCATACTCTATGATAGCTTGGTGATAACGAATAAAATCTTTGAGCTGTGAATTAACCCATTCATTTGCATTTTTATCGCCAACCGATATTTTGTAACTATACTCATCATCAAGTTTTTTCAATGAATGTCTGAAAGAAAATTTTTCATGCACTCATTTATATTTCAAATAAAATAAACTTGCGAGGTCGATTTTTCTATTATGAAATACGTACTCCAAACCTCGAACTCCTCCGACTATAGTTCCTAAATGTGAACAATAAAAAATATTCATACCTGCTACTAAAACACCAAAATCAGTTAAAGAAATAAACTGTTCTGTGAATATTAGATAAAAGTATTTATCCTCGTTGATCAAATATTCATGATGAAGGGGCAATGCGACTTTAAAGGTTTGGTTGCCTGAACTTATCAAAGTCATAAAAAAAGGTATAGATACTGGAGCCGATGCATAACTAGCACAAATTGTAATTGCCAACACTGCAACAAAAAAGAATATCAGTAGTATTTCATTAATAATGTGTAAATACTTCAATTCAACAAATCGAACTAAAATTAATAATATCTAATATTTTATCGGTAGTAAACGTGGTACTTTTTTTAAATTATTAGTACTCATAAATCCGATTGTATAAGAACATTTAATTTTAATAGGCACTACAATAGGCATGTGCCATGTGAATACTAATAATTTAAAAGAAGTGCCGCTTTCACTAGTGATAAAATATTAGATATAAATTCAGGATAAGTTCAAGAATAAAGTTTAAAGAACACTAACCAGATTGAACAGTAGCAATATAGACTCCCTTTGAGACAAGCACTAAAATAATATCTTGAATATCTTTAGTAAAATCGTACCACATTCTGGCCACCATCAACTCCATCTGATGTATTTTAATATGAATGATTGAACGAATTGAAATTATTGTTATTTTAATCCATTTTGAAAAATTACCTTGTTTTTAACTGCCCCAATGGATGTATAAGCGAACATCAAACCTAAACTAGCGAGTAGTTGAAATATTGCCTCAACCATATTGGAGTTGTTATGAATTCCCATTTCATTTTTCTCTTTTAGGACCCACAGAATCTTAATTTTTAATAATTATTAGTGTAATAACAGTTAATTATGTTTTATAAATATTTACCGTAGCAACAAATGACGAGCTGTGCAAAAAATAATGGCAAAACAGTCCAAAAATTTGATATTTCCCCGGGAATGGTTTTAAACAACTAATTGTTGATATTATATTAAACGAAGGAAAAAGATTTGACCAATATTTTACGAAGCGAATACCAATTGCATGAGGATGCTCATCCATCCTAGTTTAAAAAAAATTATAAAATGAGAAAAAGATTTTTTGGCTCTTAAACATCAACTACAAGTTTACTTAGAAATTCTCTGATCGGCGTCACCCATGATTCATTAGGCTCTAAAAAGATATCAAGGCTGTATTGTAAAAATAAGTATCAGTTGTACCCATTTTATTGGCGATTGCATAAATGTGGTGACTGTGGTTTTTTATCATAGTTGAATAAATACAGGTGTTTACTTTTTATACGAAATTCGACAAGTAGAACTTGGGATATTAGAAAATAAGTCAGTTGTATTATGTCAGTTGGGCTCCACCGCGGTAAACCAATACTGAGAAAAGAGCTTTAAGGAATGCTTCAAAAATACCTAAGAGCTTATGCTTCAACTTGCAAGTGCAAGAACAAAACAATTCAAGTGCAAGACTGTAACAATGACTGAAAATTATAAAGCGCCAAGGACAACCCGCAGGCTGAATCGAGTAAAAATTTACCCATGTCCTCAACAACATTACTTAAACAATAGGAAAGCATACGCATGTAAAGAAATTAAATGTGAAGAATATTAAAGAATACAGATAGAAGTAAAAATGAGAATTCTTTTTTTACTGTGATTGACCGTAAAGAAGATTTACAGATATAAAAGAAATTACAAACTAAATTCCACGATTAAAAACCAAGAAAATTAACCAAAAAAATTAATTTAATATTCAATTTCAATCAAATTGAACATAAAATGTACAACAAACGGTACAAGACATAAAAATACTGCAAGTATGCTGATCACCGTAGCTAGCTTTGGTCTTTAGCTGTCAAGCAAATATGCCATGAAAATCCTGAAAGTTTCAGCTCCCTAGGTCCAACCCTTTTGGATTATCAGGTCCTCAAAGTTGAATTTTCTTTTTCTGCTGATATTCTGCTTGCAATTCTGATTTTCTGGGGTTAATATGAGAAAATTGTTGATTCATGGTTTTTAATGTGATGTACAATTCAAATTTGTACTTAAAAATCATATATACAACTAGACCCATAAAAATGATATTTTCAGGCATTAATCATACATGTAACTGTAGAAAAATAAATGTGTTCGTCTGCTTCGATTAAGCCAATATTGTAATATGTTCATCGTTACATCAAAATACAACTTCTGATAAATTTTGGTTATCGGCAGACAAACAGAATTCAGTATTGAACTTAATATGAGTCAAGAATCAAGGAAAATTAGAGAAATGAAAATAATTGCCGCAAAATAATTGCTTTATCGCACGAGCTCGGTGCGTGGGTGGTACTGGTATGATCTTTCCATTTCGGGAAAAGTTACTTGTGTATGTTGTGAATAAACCATTCGTGTATATTGAACTATATCGGTAATTGGTAGCGAAATCGGTGGGATATGTTAGATTCATAAATTATAAAGTCAGCAAATAGAAACAGGCTGTTCATGTTTAGCGAAATTTTAGTTTTTTGAACGGTTTTATTGATTACCTACTTGCAAATAAAAATAATTCGTTTAGTTCCTTTTAAGCAGAATTGACATAAAAGTTCAGTAGCATATAAGAAAAAAAAATGTCCACCAATTCAAAATTCGTTACTCTTTCAATGCTGATAAAGAGGAAATTATAAGTAATGGGCATGCGCGCTAGATCTCGGCCATCTTTGTAGTTTTAATTTCTCTACTAGATGGCTTCTATGGAATTTCGACGAAACCATAAGTGGCTAATAAAAAAAAAGTATATATAGCGCAGAGCATGTAGTACCGAGTTAAGATCATACTTCACAGGATCATTTCTGTAGTATATCTTCACAGACTCTCTACCCAAAGTAGGAGTCGATGCAGCCACGAGGATGAGACGTGGCTGCTCATTCTGAGCGTGAGGCTGGCGGCCTCGAGCTTCCCATTGCGGTGGCTCGGCCTGCTAACGATGATCGTTCACCTTCGGGTTTCATACTCGAAGGGGTGGATGGGCAGCTGTCTGAGTGGTCTTGGTAAATCAAAGAATAATATTAACCTTGAATACAATTAACCTTATCCAATGTGATAAAAATAGGTAATTCTTCGCGAGTTATTTTAATATGTCCCCAATTTCCGATAATATTTTAAATTAAATTGTTACAAATCGTTAAAAATTAATAAAGTATTTTTCTATGATGCGGCACCGTCCAGATTCTACACGTCACAATTCTATACACGCGTACATTTTATTGCACAAACGAATTATGCACAAGTATTAGCAAATCAATGTGTGCACCGATAAATTATTCTCGATGGTTTTAGCACAAAAAATTGTTCACCAAATTATATGTTGGCTTAAAAAAGACAAAAATCTTACACGTGCTAACTGTGCACAGTACCATTAAATAATCACAAACAAACTTTGCACGAATTAGTAATTATTCAAACTTATGCACCTTCAAGTTGTGCACAGAAATTCGATATAAATTAAACATGAAAAATTTGTTCCTTCATGTTTCTTCCCTCATATTACCATGTTTCTTTACTCATATTAAGCTCAATACTGAATTCTGTGCAAGCAGAATATGAGCAGAAAAAGAAAATTCAACTTCGAGGCCCTGATAATCCAATAGGGTTGGACCTAGGGGGCTAAAAATTTCAGGATTTTCACTCTTCAATGTACTCTTCAAAAGTACATAATTTGAGGAAAAAAAATTTTTTGACCATCACGCTAAGCCTATGGCACGCTATGGCTTAGCCCATATATTATTTGAATTTTGCATAGGGGCTGTAGATGCTTTAAAGGCCTTTGTGATTAAACTAGATCAACAGAGAATTTTTTTTTATGTATACTAACAGTAAATTGTAAGTAAATAGTGAACACATCATCGATGCTGTGAGAGGAATATGTGACGTGAGCTATGATTAGTTGGAGACGCTTCATTCAGTAACGATTAGGAAGTATAAGTTCAGCGAAATAGGAGCAAAGCGTGACAAATAAACGGCCCCTGCTAAACTGGATTTATACCCACTCGTTATTGCATTAAACGACACTTATTTTGTATAACATGGATGTAAATTGATTCCTGTAACGAGCGGAAAACGTAATGTTAGCGTAAAAGGACCGCCCATGCGTATAACATACGCGGCCATAATAACAATGGTATACAGTGTAGTATAGGCATCGCCCCGACTTCGCTAGATTTACGTTTTTTACTCGTTACCGAATTATACGATACGGAATGTACCTATCATTTTACTCAGCTACTCGTGTGTACACGCGTAGTACGAGAGATCGAACGATAGATAAGGTAGATCAATAGAGAGAGTGAGTCAGACAACATTTTTTTGAAAGTTTTTTTTTTAAATTCATTGGGAGACCCAATTAATAAGGCCCGGATAGCTCAGTCGGTAGAGCATCAGACTTTTAATCTGAGGGTCCAGGGTTCAAGTCCCTGTTCGGGCGAATTTTTTGTTTTTTGATACTCTGAAGTGACTTGGGTTGTGCGCGCGCATTTTTCTGTCTAGTTATACTTTTACTTCTCATACTTCGATACTTTTTAATTTTTACTTCGGTGAAACGATATTTTAAAAAGTCCTATGTGCATTATAAAAATTACTATAATCGATAGAAAAGTTGGGCTGTACTTTTTCTACGAGAATTTTTAGCTATATAAGCAAAAAGTAAATTTCTTCAGTCGGAGAAGTGATAAAGGCCGACGGAGTTTGTGTTTAGTTATATCTTGTACCGTATTCGTTGTCACAGCTCATGTACCCAGCTCTAATTTTTTTTGCTAAACGTGCAAATATGGCGTAAAATTTACTCTATCATTAATAATTTATTACAACGATTAAAAATGTAATGGATGATTAAGAATTGATTGACAAACAGTATTCCGTACCTCTCAAATATAAAAACTTTATTTCATTTTTTTCTCAATTATTCCATATTTTATTCGTTTTATATCTATACCAAAATCTTAATTTCCAATTAATTTTTCTATTGTTCGATTGATCCAATCAGCATAATAAATAATATTAGTGTACACATCCGGAACTTTGGTAGCATATCCGCAATATAAAATCATGTTAGCGATTCCTACTTGAATTCCATCACTTGTAACCAGTGGACCGCCTGAATCACCCTACAAAAATATAAAAAAAATGATTTAATTTTTATTATGTATCATGTGTCTCATTCAAACAGTGAATCTAAATAGAAACTCACGTTACATAATCCTTGGTTTAAAGTTGAATTCAGAGGCTGCGCACATATCATTCCTTCGTCAATTCTAGTCCCGCTAACATCCTTCCAAGTATTCCTGCACTTTTCGACAGTGACAATTTTAACCATTAATTTCTGTAAGATATCTGGTAAATTTTTTGGGTAACTCTGAAAATATATTCGTGTATTTAATACAATACTTCATTTTTAGGTACACACGAGTGCTGCCTATGAGGAGCATTGTACGCGTTGCTTCTTAAATGCTCGGTATCGATGAAGCACGATACCCACTCCTCGTAACAAAATAACTTACCATATATCCCCATCCACTGATTACAGCGTCTGTACCATCGCTTAATTCATAATCTTTTGTTGCCAATCGAATAGGTTGGACTGAGTCGTTAAAAGTAATATCTTCTCTTAATAAAACTATAGCTATGTCACTGTCGAGCTGCAAAGAATTGAAATGAAAATTGACCGATGACGCAAAAAAACTTGATAAAAAGCAATTTAAACTGTAAATAATTTAAAAAAGTACCGTACCTTTCCGTATTGAAGAAAATCTTCGTGCATCACGATTTTTTCCATTTTATGAACAACACCGTCGTCTTCGCTTGGTTTTAGCGTGCCCAAACCAATTCGATCTCTCCTCACGGATAGACTAATAAAATAAAGGGTAAATTTTTAACTAAAATTTAAAGGAAATTAGTAATATGATGTATTACCCGTATACGCAATGAGCAGCTGTAAGAATCAATCGTTTTCCTATGATGGATGCCCCGCACAAAACTTCATCCACCCCAGATTTACGACGTATTATGTATGCCATGTATGGAAATTCACCTGTTTGCGCATCTTCTCCATTGAACAAATACGTTGTTTCGCGAGCTAGAAAATTAATAAAATTTATCATTTTAATTTGCGTATTTAAAAACTTTGGTTTTTGATGTATGAAAAAGCTTTGAGTACGTTTTGCGTACGCGCATGATACGGCTATGGCACAAACAAGAAGTAAAAACTTGAACATGGTGACAATTGACCAGTTATTCACTGGACAAATTCTCACAACTCATTGCAAAATTTTCTTTTCAGATTTCTTATAAATACATAATTCTCTGTACATAGAAATTTTGTTATCTAATCATAACGTAATAAGTTGCTCAGATTATATTTCGATGTTATTTGCGTGTTAATTTAAATGGAAACGTGTTACTCTTCGTGGGAGCGTCGATTTAAAATCAATTATTTACAAATTTATTTTTGTTTTTAGTATATTTTTTGCCGAATGAACAAGAAACAAAGAAACAATTTTTTTTATCAAAAGTCCATCAAATTGATATTAGTAAAATTAATACAAATTTTAACTTACACAAATGCTTTTGTGTTAATTTGCGCATAAGTGTAGATAAATATTCAATGACTACTATTTAAACAAAAATAACACTAATAAGTTGAAAAGTCAACAGTCTGTTTTATATCATGAACATTTTTTATTTTTGTATAAATGAGAGAAACATGAATGTTAGATTTAATTAAATTTTATGTTTTGATAATCTCAGTAATCTGGTTGCATTTTTTGAGTGGTATTTAATTATTGTATTGTTTGGTTTATCCAATTAGTGTAGTAGATAACATTGATATAGAGATTGTATATATTAGTGAGAAAGACCATATTGAAAAACCTGACTTACGATACCGATTTGATAGCTGTCATCTTTGACTAATGGATCACCAGAAATTCTTAGTTAGTACAATAAATCAAGATTTTTGTAACAGAAACTAAAATTCTTAGTTACTGGAGAGGTAAAATAATAAATCTCAAGTATAGTGTCAACAATAATTTATTCTCGGGCACGTGAAAAATAGTTTGATTAGTCTAACTATAAAGCAATACATCCAATCTAAGAAAATGTACAATTTATATCCCAAATTGAAAAATTCACAAGTTCTATTAGTAACTCGCCTAACCAATTTTTAAGCTGTGGCTAAAAATTCGCTGACTTACTAACGGAAATTAAGATTTTTTCAATACTTCTGACGAGCAATTCTAATGAGAGTATTGAACCAATAAGGAATATTTCATGAATACATGACTATTTTACCTTTTTTCACGTTACAAAACTAAAGAAAATGGTTTATTGAAGATAATTTATAAATATGGAAATTTCAGAAACTACTACTGGACGCGTAGACTGATCTAAAAGCTGCTGTGTAAGAAAATGAAGATTTAATAATCTGAAGATGAAAAGAACGACATCAGATCTTTATTTTTTTCAAATGTCTGACTTTGTAGCATATTCTAAAATAAGCCTTACAGAACTGCAAGTTTCGAAATTTAATTCAACCACTGGTCCACCTGTCATGGCTAGACATTTTTCAGCTCTCATCATTATGAACAAAAATGTCTTTCTTACTTTCGGTGGATAATTTTGATAATTCAACTTACAGCTTTGGTAAAAGAGCTATTTTAATGAAGAACAATTAAATTAATAATTATGTAAATATATTACCTCGTAAGTAACAAATCTTCGCTAGCATTTTTTAAAAATTGACTGGGAAGGCAAATAAAAATAATCAGAGTTATTGCTATTAAAGCTCCAACAGCCATTTTAGCTTTTGCAGCCATGGCCGCATCGATTGAAACTACTATCTGTTTTGAAAATAAAATATTATCTTAAAATGAATAAATCTTTAGAACTTAATGTCGAAAATCTATTTAATACTTATCTGCATACCGAGGTTAAAGCTAAGACTATGCCACAACTCGATCCAAGTAATAAAAAAAACATAATTGGGCTACTTACTTCATTAGATAACTCATAGAAACTTCATAATAATGAATCAATAGACTAATAAGAACAAATTAGAAGAAATAAAGTAAAGGCATACTCTATGATAGCTTGGTGATAACGAATAAAATCTTTGAGCTGTGAATTAACCCATTCATTTGCATTTTCATCGCCAATCGAAATTTTGTAACTATACTCATCATCAAGTTTTTTCAATAAATGTCTGAAAGAAAATTTTTTTAGATACCCATTTATATCTTAAATAAAATAAACAAGTGAAGTTGATTTTTAATGAAATGCGTACTCCAAGCCACGAACTCCTCCAACTATTGTTACTAAATGGGAACAATAAAAAAAATTCATCCCAGCAACTAAAACACCAAAATCAGTTAAAGAAATGAGCTGTTCTGTAAATATTAGATAAAAATATTTATCTTCGTCAATCAAGAATTCTGTATGCAACGGTAAGTTTTTTTTCATGGTTTGATTGTCCGAACTTCTTAAACTTATAAGAAAAGGTATAGCAACTGGAGCTAATGCATAGCTAATACAAGTTATAACTACTTGAATAAAAAAATTAATTTTAGACGTGTTTTATTGAAAATACGTAAAGGCTTTTAATGAAAAAATTAGAACTAATATACTAACTAGCTTGAGTAGTAACAATATAGAATGCCTTTGAAGCAAGTTCTACAATAATATTTTGAATGTCTTTAGTGTAATTATACCACATTCGGGCCAACATCAACTGCATCTAATTTTGATATAATAATCAAATGAGTTACAATCATTTAACCAAGTTAATTACAATGAAAAACTACCTTGTTTTTTGCTGCTCCAATGGATATGTAAGCGAATATCAAAGCTAAACCAGCGAGTAGCTGAAAAATTGCTTCAACCATATAGTTGCTAAAAATGCCCGATACTTTTTTCTCTTTTCGGATGCGCAGAACCTATATTGGTAATGAAAATTATCGTAAAAATATTCGTTTATATCTGAAAAATACTTACCGTTCCTATAAATGACAGGGTGTGCACAAAATAATGGCAAAACAGTCCAAAAGTTTGATATTTCCCCGGGAATGGTTTTAAGCAACTAATTGTTGATATTATATTAAATGAAGGAAAAAGATTTGACCAATATTTTACGAAGCGAATACCAATTGCATGAGGATGCTCATGCCTAGTTTAAAAAAAATTATAAAATGAGAAAAAGATTTTTTGGCTCTTAAACATCAACTACAAGTTTACTTGGAAATTCTCTGATCAGCGTCACCCATGATTCATTAGGCTCTAAAAAGATATCAAGGCTGTATTGTAAAAGTAAGTATCACAATTGTACACATTTTATTGTCGATTGCATAAATGTGGTGACTGTAGTTTTCTATCATAGGTAAATAAGTATAGGTGTTTACTTTTTATACGAAATTCGACGAGCAGGACTTGGGATATTAGAAAATAAGTCAGTTGTATTATGTCAGTTGGGCTCCACCGCGGTAAACCAATACTGAGGAAAGAGCTTTAAGAAATGCTTGCGAAAATATCTAAGAGCTTATGCTTCATTTAGTGCGAGGCTGTGAATATAACTGAAAACATACATATGTAAAGAAAGTAATATTAAATAAACAGATCGCAGTAAAAATGACAATTCGTTTTTATATTATAATTGATCGCAATGAAGATTTAAAAATATGAAAGAAATTTCAAAATAAATTCCAAAATTGAAACCTAAGAAAATTAATAAAAAATGTCAAATTTAATTTTTGAAAACTTATATAAGTAGATATAGAAGTCAACCAAATTATAAAAATTTCAATCCAGTTTTCTGGAACTTCTACTGAATATTTCTCCAAAAGGCTCTATGACGACCTTCATTTTGGTGTTCTTAAGGTTTTCATAGAGTCTTTTGGAGAAATATTCAGTAAAAGTTTCAGAAAACTAGATTAAAATTTTGATTTTTTGGCTGGGTTCTAAATCCTCTTAAGTTGTATTGTATACTAAAAATTCGTCGTGTTTTTTCAAATAACGAAAAGTAAGTATTGCATGTAAATGCATTAATAAATAGGTGTAACGACTGTGGTTTTCTATTATAGCTAAATAAATATAGGGAAGCCCACATATAAAAAAAGTTGTATTGAATTATACAGATGAAAGTAAAAATATCAGTCCTAGAGTACAACTCCGTAAGCAAGTTAATCTAAGAATATTCAAAACCCCGAATAAGTATTTCTCAAGTTTGAGCTTCATACAAGTAAACGGTGAACTTAGCGTAATGGGTGGTTCTACATAGGCAAGATTCGAGGAAGAATCACTAAGTTTGAGTTGGCGCATGTTGCGAGCGCGCACGGCTTTGCAGAGCAAGGACCAACATAATTTTTTTTAGATTTATAATTGTATCTTATCTTAACCTTAATTTTTTTAGATACAATTGTAAATCTAAAAACAATTATGTTGGTACTTGCTCTGCAAAGCCGTGCACGCTCGCAACATGCGCCAACTCAAACTTAGTGATTCTTACACGAATCTTGCCTATGTAGAACCGGCCAATGCAATAATTTATGCAGCTGAATAAAATGATGTAGAAGAAGTAAAATAAGAAACAGTTTATAAATTAAAATTTGAGGAATTATTTTTGTAATTTTTTTTTAAACCAAGTCATTTAAACAATACGCGAACAAAATTTTTTTTGACTTAAGCATAATATAAGTTTATTATATGTTGCAAATGAACAAAAAATTACTGAAATAGATGAAAAATCCCAGGTTGATAAATCGTCTATTTCAATAATAAGAGATAATACACTCGGCAACAAAATTATCGCAACAAAAAATTTCATCGAAATTTTGTCGATTTTCAAATGCTTCTATCTTGGGCTATATTTATCGTATCGACACGCTTTTTTTTTTAATTTCTTTGAAATTTTGTCCTCTTTAAATCTAGATAGACTACAATAAGATTCGAGTTAATGTCCAGTAACCAGCAGTATTTGAGCGCGACACTAAAAATTGCTGAAAAAAATTGACTGTTTAAACGTGTACCAGTACCACAGTAATTTTTTTATCGAAATCTAACATACACCATCGCAAAGTACTCTTTTCAACGAGTAATTTAAACAAAAAAAAGACCTCTCTGCGATTTTTTTAACGCCCTGTAGGTCAATTTGAAGGTACCATTTGTGTACGCAAAATGCCCAGAAAATCGTGTTGATTTAAGCTAAACCAGGGATTTTACGTACTTTAAATGGTACCTTCAAATTGACCTACAGGGCGTTAAAAAAATCGTAGAGAGGTCTTTTTTGTTTAAATTACTCGTTGAAAAGAGTACTTTGCGATGATGTATGTTAGATTTCGATAAAAAAATTACTGTGGTACTGGTACACGTTTAAACAGTCAATTTTTTTTAGCAATTTTTAGTGTCGCGCTCAAATACTGCTGGTAACTGGACATTAACTCGAATCTTATCGTAGTCTATCTAGATTTAAGGGGACACACCTGTGTTTATGCCTATAAATGAAAAACATGAAAATTAAGGATTACTATTAAAATTTTTTGTTTCTGATGTAAAAATATG
>CACVKI010145464.1:0-51053 GCA_902732785.1 Trichogramma evanescens | reverse complement strand
CTGCTTCCAACCATTGTTTCCTTAATTCAGGGTCTTTTGGGAATTAAAATTTTTTTCCCTTACAATTTTTAACACTACAGTTCATTATTATTATTATTTATTTCATATTTATATTTTTATTCAGAAAGAACTGTCAATGAAGCGCACGGAAAAATATCTACTGCTATCGAGATCGCCGGCGCCCGGGCCCCGGACGCCCGGTCACGAAAATCATGCTTCTGCGCATGACTTGACCTCCGACGCTGCTGTCATCTCGCGGCCGAATTTTGGCCATATTGCCTAATAGGTATCATACGATGCGCTCGATTTGGAAGCACGTCGTGCACGATACCGTGTCATTGTTATATCGATGCACGAGAAGATCAGTGTTTTCACCCGCTATAAAGCACCACCACCTCGACCACTAAAGTTAAGTCAACGTTTATCGTTGTCGTTATCATCTGTGCGACCCTTAGTCGACGACGTGTATATAGTAGTCGGCGTATACTTTCCACGTCGACTGACGTTTCAATTTTCCACTGCTGCTGCTTCAAGGCTGCGTCGTCGTCGTGGACGCGTTCACAGGTACCGAGTGATCCCGATTCAGCGAGTTCAGTAGCTCCTCGTTCTCCTTGCGAACTGTAGTAGTAAAGGATGCCGGAAAAAGAGAGAAAAAGAAGAGAATCGATCAATTGTTGCTTCAATTTACTAGAGATTGTTGAATTGAGTGTTACTTGTGTGTGTGTGTGCAGTTATATTGTATTACATAACGCTACTATGTTACAGTCGAGACAAATGGATGAAATAATTTACAGAATGAGTGTTTCAGGTTTTTTTCTTATTGCGTCATTTTACTATGTCAAAGTGTTATCGATTAGAACAAAAAAAAGTGATGAAAGTGTGTATGTTAAATAAATCACTATTGGTATGTTATGATTAGCTTGGCAAACAAAAACTACAAACTACACTTCTATACAATAATATTGATTCATAATTGTAGATTCTTCGAAGAGAGAATATTGACAATAAACTGTTCAATAGGTGAAATCGTAATCTATATTATATATGTCGCATTTAGAGATGCAGAGGTACCTCCTCCGCACACAATACTATATAGGTATGGTATATAGACGTTTAATAAGTCATAGAAAGCTCCACCGTCAAAGGGGGATCGTGCGCATTTCTCTTTAACATTGCACAAAGCAGCTTGACCGGCTGCCACCGCCACTACATAACAGACACATTCTATTATATAGCACGAGTAAATCAGCTTGGACAGTTTCCGGAGAGCTATATAAACCAATGGGCTGTTGCTGCTGCACATTTAACTTGTGACATTTTGACGGGAAATGAATCCAATTTTCAAATGCGTCTTAAAAAGTTATGTTATTTATTACGAGCTTTTCATATCGAAAAAGAGATACAAAGTTTTGCAAGTCCTGGTAATGACAGTGAATTATACACGATGCGCAGCGCAAAACTACGATCGGAGCAACAACGCGTCGTCGACGCAAAAAGGTAATTTATCGTGTATACGTTTTGCAAAAGAAAGAGAGAAAAAAAAAAAGTAATAAAATGAAATAACGAATGCATCACCGAGAGAGCTTCTCATGCATACAATGGGCTTTTTGGCCGAGAGAGAGAGCCGTTAAAATTTACAGTTTTCTTTCTCGCACGCTACGTTGCCGTTTTCCGCGCGCTCGAGCTGAAAAAAGCTCGACTACTACTATACACCTCCTTTTCTTGGCACGTTTATTCTTGACGTTTTTACGAGCTGTGTGTGTTGTACCTTACACTACTACTGCTGCTACGAGGCAGCTTTTGTGAAACGGTTGCAGTCGTCGCCTCGAGGCCGATTTCCACGCGGCCACTATATACGTCGACGAGAGGGATGACGTTATGTATTTTTTGTCTCTCGATTCGTATGAAAAGGATATGTTTTTCTTTTATTATATTACGTGAGACACGACGTGGGTACAACAAACTTTGTAACGTGCACATTGTTAGATATACAAGCGTAGAGAAAGTTTTGGCAAAGGATCAACGTCGACACGAGCGTATTGCTTTAATTAGCCCGTACAGAGTAACCGAACGAGGAAATCCAGAGGAATCTCGCCGTGTATAGCAGCAAATTTTACCCGGGTTCGAGTACTCGGTTCTACGCCTAACTACTGCTATACTACCACTGCTACTAGACTTTGCTCGATTGGCTTCAGATGCGTACCTATATACATAGCTATGCGAGTGTGTGTGTGTGTGCAGTCGGTGCACTTTGAGCAACGTCGAGCAAATTAGTCGGGGTGTGCGCGCGGGTTTAATGCTGCTCTGGCTTAATACGCTCGATGCTGTTTGAATTGGGTATACATATATTGCTGGTAGTACAAGTACCGAGTTGTCTCTCTGTTATAGGTATGAATCGTTAAAATCCGTCGGAATTTCGACGTCGAGCTCGGCTGTGCACGTGGTTTTGATGGAATTATCCGATGGTTTTTTTCTTCGAGAAACAGATTGTTCAAAGTGTAAACAGAGAGAGAAAGAAAGAGCACGTGCACTGTCAACTTATTATTGAGTTTCTTTCACGTTTGAGATCATTTTGTTATTCTGGAGCTTCTAATCAATATCGAATGCAACATCTGAATTATGAGTAAAAAGGGAAACGCTGAGAGAACTTCATATTATTGCAATGTTGCAAAATGATTGCAAGTTTCAGGTGTGAAATTGAAAAGTTAAGTATTTCAAGCAAAGCAGAAAGGCTTTTGAAAAAAGCTTCATCACAAGCGTCAGATTTATGATTTATGATAATTGGAATGTTATGAAAAAAATTAAAAATTTGATGTAAATAGTTACCATATCTGATTAAATTATTGGTCCAGTTTTAATAATGAAATTGTTTCCATTCATTTATATATTCACAAAGCTGTCGATAAATAATCTTACTTAGTTTATTGAATTTTTGTACAATTTACATAATCAATTTCTTCTGGCCAAGGTTTGTCAATACTCGAAGATGTACCCTTTCTTGATGGATCTTCTTTTGGATAAAGAAGTTCGCAAATTAACTGGTTAGAAGTTCCTTATAGCCTATTGATATGAATACGGGAGGCAATAAGTCTAGTGGCTTGGGTGACCTTACTGCGGCCCAAGGTAGTTTGAAAAAGTTAATGCTTTTTCAGGTCTATTTAATTCACCTACTTGATACATTTATTCGCGTGAATTACATTTTCGCTCTGTGCCACCTAGCGGCGACACGGCTCACTACAATACACACATCAGTATGTACAATGCATGCTCGGAGTTAAACATGGTGTAAACACGTGGCACGAGATTTGATAGTGGAGGTTAGAAAGTCGCATAAACATGAAATAGTAGAAGTCGACGACTTCTACTATTCGTAAACTATTTGAATGGACGCATGGACAAATTTTGCAAAGGGTTCCCTCGAGACTCGGTAAAGGTAAAGAGAAAGAGAGAAAGAGAGAAAGAGAAAAAAATTGATAGAAAATGAGGTGCGAGTTGAGAGAATGTTTTGCGTTGGTCAAAAAACTGACTACACTCTACATATGTAAATAGATTAAAGCAATTTAAAAATTCATTGGGTAATTGAATAATTGAAGAAGTCAACGACTCTGTAAATATGTAACTAAATTCAAATAATTTTATAATAAAATTTTAATAAACATTTAAAGTTAAATCAAAAGTTGTTGATTATACAAGACAAGAGCCATCCCTAGTGTCACAAATTCTACTATCCTTCCTTAAATCCTATATATTTTAAGTTGAATGCTTGTGATCGAGATCATTAAGTATCGTACAAAGCAAATTTTGCAATCTCTTATATTAGATAAATTTCATGAACTCTATTCGCTTTTAACAATTATTTTGATCTAAGGGAACATCTGATTTACATTTTGTTTCATAATGCCATGTGTTATGAAGCCAATTCATAAACCACAATTGAATGCATTATTAATTATAGCTCATGCCAAATAGCCGGATTGGAACTATACAACAAATAGATATAGTTTCAACTATACAGAAGTCTGATTTGATGATATAACAACTGATTAAAAGCAATCACAAACATATTTTTTGAAGAATTTGAAACCTTATTCGCTTTCATAAGTATGCCATTATAGATTTCATAACAGAATTGCTAGTAAATCATCAGTTGCCAGTGATAAAATTGTCTAAAAGTGCACCTCATTATCAGGATCGACCTTAAATTTGAAACAAGTCCAAATAAGTTTGAAAAGCCTACTCATCCAGACAATCCTTTGGCAAGTCAAATGTTAATATTGGAAAGACAATGCCTTAATATCAAATGATGCATATCTTAAGGAAAGCAAGCGACATCAACAGAGTTTCAAGCACCAGTACCTAGTTAGCATGTGTGTTCCACCAGCAAACGTAGGCATTAACTTTTTCAATTTACCATGGGTCGCAGTAAGGTCACCCAAGCCACTAGACTTATTGCCTCCCGTGTTCATATCAATAGGCTATAAGGAACTTTTAACCAGTTAATTTGCGAACTTCTTTATCCAAAAGAAGATCCATCAAGAAAGGGTACTTCTTCGAGTATTGACAAACCTTGGCCAGAAGAAATTAATTATGTAAATTGTACAAAAATTCAATAAACTAAGTAAGATTATTTATCGACATTTTTGTGAATGTCTAAATGAATGTAAACAATTTCATTATTAAAACTGGACCAGTAATTTAATCAGATATGGTAACTGTTTACATCAAATTTTTTATTTATTTATAAATTCAATTATCATAAATTATAAATTTATTATTATTTAATAAATGCACCAACCATAACATTCAATTATTTATTAGCTGTGCGCTTACTTACACATGTATACGTGATACAGTTTTAGGGGAAGAGCTCATTGTGTACCGGGAGGAGAGTAATACATTTCATCCTGGAGTGTATACAAGTTACGTTTTTTATTCATTTTATCATTGAGAACACATACAAAGAAATTATGTGAGTTCTTGTAGTAGTTCTTAAGTAAGATCTCAGGTAAGATCTACTGCCAAATCTCACCTAAGAATCTGAATAAAATTAAAAATATAAAAATATTATATTGGATTGTGTATGCTATGGGAATACCAGCTGTAAGTTTTGAAGTTGGTAAAGTGTAAAGTTCTGTAATCAGTGCTTCAAATTGCTTAGTAGTGTTTATAGGCATCCTTGAGTTATTTGATTGAATATGTTCATCATTGTATGTCATTTATAATTTTACCCATAGAAAAGCCAAAATGTAGTGAGAATTTTGAAAAACAGTCTTTAGAGTTTTTCTCAATGGGCCAAAGACAAGTATTTTGTCAAGTTAGATGTATTAAAACAATTAAATGGGTTGTCAAAAGACTGTATGCTATTAATACCAAGCATTTGACACTTTCATGCTAAATTTTATCAGGTTCAAAGTGTTGTCAATTTAATTCTGTGAGGTTTCATATTGTTTTTTGGATAATTGGCCACAGTCGCAAATTCAGGCTAAATTTTCCAGACCAACTTGAGCTATGTGTACACACAAGTGAAGAAAATTTATCATCAACGTTTCATCATATTGAATAAATCAATTGTAATTTATTGGGCATGCAAGTAGTTGAATTTGATTTGATATTTAGTTTAAGTTTGCCACTGTGGCCAAGGGTCCAAAGAACTAAATAAAACCTTACACCTTACCCTACCTTACCTTCCACTGAATGATGCAAACATTTGGAATCTGATTCCAGTCAACTTGAAAGAGTCAAATGCTCAGCGCCAAAGGTGTACAATCTTACAACAATGTTTTTTTACTGTTTTCATGCTCATCATGAAACACATTAAAATATAATAATTTTGAAAAATAATTATTAATTTCAAGTATTGACTATAGCCATGTTTGAAAATTTGACAAATTTTAAAATCCAACATAATCTTTTTGTACTTTTGATTTTATTCAGATTCTTCGGTGAGATATTGCCACTAAATCTCACCTGAGATCTTACCTAAGAGCGTTAGAAGTTTCACTAGGGTATGAGTAATGAATTTCTTTTAATATATAAAGTGTCAAATGTGTGTTTTTTATCCTTGATTCGATTACGCTATACGTGATGTTGCAGGATGATAATGATCTCGTTTCTATTATACATGTCAACGCACTACAGAGAGTCGTAAATTGTATCATACACTGTTACAGTGCCTATGGCTAGAAAAAAAAAAGATTCAATTGCACACATTCCACGGTGTATTGCACATTAATCGTGATGGAAAGAAGACTTTTTTGTTGTATAAATTATCTGATACGATACTGTCGAGGGTATGGGCAATTCCGCATAGGGTGGCCATGTGTGCGCCTGCATCGAGTTCTAGACACGTAGAGAAAAAATATAGTCTTTGTATATTTTTTTATTTCTCTCTCTCTCTCTCTCACTCCTATAACTAATTGTAAAAAAAAACGTGTAAAAACGAATCATTCACGCGATTATACACTGTAATCGGGCGATGCATCGATTGAAAATAACGCGCTGTGCGCGGCGGCGTTATAATATAAGTGAATTATAATCAGCGATTAACGCGGCGCTCGAGCGACGACAACACACGTGCACACGTGTGTATATATAATAATAAATAAGCGATCGATCGAATCTCGCGCGTAAGTCCGAAACGCGCTTACAATAAAATTACGTAACGCAACGATATTGCGTTTCGTCGTTACGCGCTCGAAGTTAATGATAAGCGATGAGAAAATGAGAGAGACATTTACGTTTGCCCGATGCTCCTGCAGTTCCCTGGAGCCGATGGGCGGCTGATGAAAGCTGCTGTGGGTCAGCGTGACGACCACCGCCAGCACCGAGGCCGCGAGTATGAAGAGAAACGTCCCGAGGAGTATCGAGGCGATGCGTCGCTGCCTCGGCGATCTCTCGTCCTCCTCCTCGTTGTCGTTCTTCTCCAGATCGTCGAGTAAATCCTCCTGCCGGCTGTGCTTCTTCTTCTGACTCTGGCTGTGCAACTGCTGCAGAGCCTCGAGACTCGCGGGCGTGAGCAATTGACCGGACGGGCTGCGGGTCGGCCGCACCGAGTCGCGACGATGAGTCGGTATCGCAGCCGCATTGCTGGCTCGTCTCGTGCGATTTGGCTGGCCGGATACGCTGCCGGTGCTCGGCCTCTTGCACGTGCTCGAGCGACGACCGTCACCTAATCGTTTCGTGTCAAATACAATTTTGGATTTCGAGAATTGCGATTCGAAAAATCGATCGATCGTAGCGTATAATGAGTATATGGTATGCGCGCGAGATCGAGCTTCGCGTGAGTTTCATCAAATATTTGCTTCGAGACATTACTTTCTCTCTCTTCTGTCCGCGCGTAAATACATAAACACGCGCCGCGTTGTGACGTGCACAATCATTTCACGCGTGCGGTTTTTTGAAGTAACAAGCCCAATTACGTTTGCCTTTTTACTAATTACGTGCTCGACAAATAAATCAGTGCAGCTCGGGGAGCAGAAGCAATTGGCACATTTTTATATAATAATGCGCGAAGAGCCGGCGAATAACAATCGAACTTTTCGTCGTATTTACATTGCCTGGCGCAGGTACGGATCTGAGTCGAGCCCGAACAATCGATGCCAATTGCGCGATGCTCTCTTTTTTTTTTCTCTTTCACTCGTCGAATCTACCGTGTTCTCGTTCGCGCGCAAATAAAAGAGAGACTCCGCGCTCGAGTGAATATAAATTTTAATCGACGCGCGTTAATACCCCCTCCGAAAACGAGCTATTATTTCGTTCGACGCGGGCTTTCAATTTGTGTATGTATGTACGGCACACGTGTTATATAGCTTGGTGCGGGATTTTTCCTTGTTTATTATTTTACGAAAATATTGATGGGGATAATCCAGCTGCTATACGGCGTATACAAAAAAACGTTATAATATTCCGATAATACCCGCGTAAATTTATAATAGCCAGGGCTACGGTTGGTAATACGTTAATTAAACGCGCGCGCGCGCCTCGGATCGTTGGGCATACGATAATTAAAACCTTTTGCATAATTAACAAACAAAGAAAAAAAACAAGAGAAAAATCGTACCCAGCGGCGTCGGCCTGGCCACGCTATTGGCTCTGGGCCTGCCGGAGCTCGTCGAGTATCTCCTGTAAGTGTCCACGAATTCCGAGGGTCTCCTCTGTCTTCGAGGCCGACCACCACCTACGCCTGTACCTCCTCCTCCCGCGCTGCCGCTATTAGCGATGCTAAACGCGTCGCACTGTATCGCGCTGTTGCGCCTGCGCTTCTGCTGCTGTAACGGCTGCTGCTGCTGCTGCTGCTGCTGCTGCAAGACGTGCTGTTGATAATACTGCTGCTGCTCCTCAGTTGCTGCTTCTTGCTGATGATAATGACCGATACCACTACTGCTACTGCTAGGCTGCTGCAGCAGATTGCGAGGCGGCGGTGCAAGCGATAAATCGGGCGGCTCGCATAGACGCGACGATTGGAGGGGCTGTGGCTGCTGCTGCTGATGATGATGATGATTTTGGTAGTGATGGGACGGCGCGGGTGAAGCTTCCTGGCCGCCTTGGGACGTGTCGTCGATTACGAACATGGTGCGCTCCTCGGACGTGTTGGACAGGTTGCGCTGGCGCGTGTACTCCATCTCGCGCTCCATGATGATCCTTAATCTCTTCTAATTTAATTTACGAGAACTCGCGCGGATACATATAATTATTCGTAAGATATAGCCTGAGAATTCCTCCTTAATCGCTCTGATAATTACATCTCCGCGTAGTGTGCGTATATAAGCGAGATAACGCAGCTATACAGACTTCGTCTTGAAGCTTCCTTCTCTGCACGGGAGTGAAGCGAGGAAGCCTACATCGCAGCAGCGGCATCGTCATCGAGCTTGCAGCTCGCATGTAACGTATATATATAGCGGGCGCGTTTATACGCGTAACAATGGCTCTGCCTCTGCAGCATGCGCCTCTATTGTACTACGGCGGTTGCTGACCCACTTTGTTCGGCTCGAGACACATTCCTCGTGCCGAGCGTTTAGCGCTGTACTGCTGCAAGCTCCGTGGGCTATTAAATAGCGTCGCAGCGAAGCTACCGCTTACACGCTGTGCTATGTACGCTCCTGCTGCTGCTGCTGCAGGCGATCCGCTGGCGATGCCGCTGCTTCGTTCATCCTTTCTGTCGTCGTCGACGTCGTCGACGTCGTCGTAGAAGCGCAGCTTCTTCTTTATTTTTTGTAACTTTACAATCTCGTACATGCACTTTTACCGTTTAATATCACAATTCCACGAGGTCGTATAACAGTTATATATCGTATATATGTGCTTCCGCGATCTCTAATACTCCGCGACTTCTTCTTCTTCTCTGCGTTAACTTCACTGTCGCCACGCTGCACACTGCCTGCAGAAAATCACGTCACAAAAGCCCCTATACCATGTATACGGTTAAATCGTTCGTGCGCGTCGCGACGCACTATACTCATACGTCGCGCAGTTAAACATCTCGTTCTCTTTCTCTTCTCCTTCTTTTTTTGTATCGCTTCGGTACAGCACGCGACGATCGACTTTTTCTTTCTCGCCTTTAAACGCTGCGATTAGTACAATACCTTTTTGTTTTTTTTTCTCACTACAACGCGCGAAAAATAAAAAAATAAAAAAATAAACAGAAAAGGGAGAAACTGACCGATGCATCGAGTTTCACCGTGATATTTCTCTGCCTGGCACGAGCTTTTATAGGATTTATACGAGCCTTTTACGATCATCGCGCGCACGCGGGCAGGGGGGCCTGTACAGCGAAAGCTGTGCTTTCCGTGCGCGTGATGCCATGTAACAGATAGTAGTATAGTGTATCGATCCTATAAATATATATGCATATATCGAACATAAATTTTGCTACTGCTGCAGCTGCACGAGAGAAAGAACAAAAAGCGTATTAGGTATATATATAGCTTTCTCATCTAAAAAGGATGAGACTATGCTCGATGCGTTGTATAAAATATTCATTCCACGGAGCTTTTTTATGGTACTTTTGATTTTTCCGTATATAAAAGCACAGCGGCTGGGGCAGCTCGAGTCAGCGTTGTATAACTGCCCTAAGCGAGCGCGCAAGAAGATATATCCGTCTCACTACGCGTGACGTCCCTAATTGTCGGCCAATGTAACGAATCGAGAAAGGCTCTTATTTCGCTTTATTTGTACAGATTGAGCTTTTTCTCCACGGGTATAATTGGCCCGCGGAGAAATTCAACTCGTAATTCCACGCGAATAACGTTGCGAGAATTTCTATACAAAGTTCTGGGCCAATATTGACGCTTTCCATGGTTTTACGTGTGTTTGTGTGTGTGTATCTATTGTTACGCTTATACTATCCGATATATAAGTCGAGCTTGCGCGAGCCGAGGCAAAAAAAAGTTCGCGTCGATACTTCGTCTTACTTAACGATGTATTCGACATGCGTTTTCTCGTGCCGTATACTTAACGTCGAGCGACGATCGCGTATGCGGATATAATTCCGTAAATACGTTTTTACGACTATCGTCCGGGCGTGCGGATTGATATATTATAAACGTCGATTGAAACGTATATTGTACGTTGGTTCAGGGGGGGGGCTACAAAAATCGATCGAGCGAGTTTCAAAGCTCTCTCTCACGTACGCGTGGGTGTGTATTAAACCCAATCGTCATCTGTACTCGTTTCACACAGACAGATAGATCGAGTTTAAAGAGAAAGAGAGACGTATATAGTGCCGAGGAAAAGCTCCCCTTTTGTTCTCGCAACTGTGTGTGCGCGCACGAAGCGCCAGAGAGAAACGTCGTGAAAAGCTCCGCGCGGAGTCCGGAAAGCCGGCGTGAATGGATTTTCCGAGCCTTTGAGCGCGAATGTACCGCGAATTATACGACTGTATAGTGTTTGTGGGGGGTGAGGCGCCGTTTAGGCCGCGCGATGATCGCTGCTGCTGCTGCGCTAGGCTATTATGCATTCAATTAGCTCGTATATACCGAGAGGTATTATAATTCATAAGTCGAGTTATAAACTCGTCGTGGTTTAAGTTGAAAGAAATAAAAAAAAAAAAAAAAAAAGAAAGGAGATTCCGACGAGAGCTAGAGAATTATTCCGCGCCGAGCTTGCGCGCGATGTTTTACGCGCAATTATTTATATATAGACGCTTCTTCTTTGTATATAAGCCTCGATCTCCTTCTCGCGCCGGCGTTTTAACTGACCGCGCGATGAAAAACTTCTTGCGGCGGGCTCGAACGCTCGCAAAAAGTTGAGCTTTGAAGCCGTACAACTAATTATAACTTTTTTTCGCCAAAGCTGCCTTGATCTATACAGCGTTTTTCTTTCTCCATTTTTTTTTGTTGCACAACTTTGTCGCTGTACTTTCGGCGCATTATGGTACAGTTAATTTGATCTCGAATTTAAACATATTATAACAATATAAGATGAAAATTTCGTTTCGTCAAAGTTCATTAAAGTACACGCGCGGCCCCGTGTGTGCTATAGGCATAATATTATATGAATTATGCATGCACGGTACGTCGCGCGCGAGTTATACGGCACTTGATAAGCGGCCCTCTTTACTCGTATACACACGGAGGATGTTATGCATAAACGGATATCCTTATGCAGAGAGAGGGTGCGGGGTGAAGGGGGAAGTTTTGAAAATTCATTTACTCACGCGCGTGCGATAACCACCGCGGCTCGAGCGAAATTTCGAAACTCGAACTTCGGTATTTTACCGTTTCTCCTGCTGCTGCAGCCAAACGAGAGCGAAATATCGTACGGATTTCGCGATATCTATTCTAGCTCGAAAAACAAGCGCTACGTTGTGTGGTACGTGCTATTATTGCGAAATTCATTCGGCGAAAAGCTCATCATCGTCGTCGTCGTCGTCGTCGTCGTTGACGTCGGCGTCATCGTGTCTCTCACTCGGCACACGAACGATGATCATTTTGACGAGCGAATCAACAATTATCGCCTAACCCGTTTCAAACAAAATAATGGAAATTTTCCTATACATTGACCTATACATTTTACGCTTCTTTTTACTTTACTTCACTTTCTTTTTTTTTAATTGATCAATTCCCAAAATCACCAGCTACGTCGACTCGATAAAATACCTTTATTGTCGGTTATAACGTATATATACCTACTATGTGTGCAGCGAGATCGTGACCGAGAGCTGAAAAGCCGCGCCGAGCGGTGCAACGCCTGGTATCGAAGATCGAGCTAATTGGATTTCACGTGCTTGAGCGGAGGCGACCTTTGTTAAAGTAATAATCTATACGTTAGTGTCTCCATCTAGCGTATGTATATCTATATTAATCACTTCCCGTGGCACGCCTTTTTTCACTTTGTCTCTCGCACGTTGCCACGAGTGCATCCATATTATCTTGCTCTTGTATATCAGTTATTATAATAAAACTATTTATTATTTATACAAGGTGTTATCATTATTCAACAGGTTATGGACCCAGGTGCGTTATAAAATAACATAAATAAAAGAAAACGAACGGGTAAAGTTTGAGTATTTTCTTCTGTGTAACGATAACCTAAAAAAAAAAAAAAAGAACTCTGTGTATCCGGACAAAGGGAGTGACAATGAGCAACGTAGACAAAGACGACGGCTATAATAAAGTAAGTGTTCGACGACTAAAATCCGAGGATCAGTGGGAGACCTGGAAATGGCAAATTGAGCTATGTCTCCACGAACAAAGTCTGTATTCAATCGTCAACGGCACACGAACATGTCCGACTGCACCTACAGGTACCGCCTCACCTTCAGCCGAATACAAAAGTTGGCAAAGCGATAATGCTCGAGCAGCACGCATAATTGTAACTGCACTTGAAGAAGAAGCTGCCATGTATGTTCGGAAGAAAAGTGCAGCAAAGGAAATTTGGGATACGTTGAAGTCAGTGTATGAGCAATCTTCACTTCAGAGGTTATATACGCTATTCGACACATTTTACGAGATACACAAAGATGACGCCACTTCGATCAAGAAACACGCCTCTCAGCTTTCAAATGTGTTTGAAGATATAATCGAAGAACTCCGAAAAAAGAGTGCAACTGCTTCAATTCCTCTCTCAGTTCTACATCATCGAATTTTTAAAACGATTGGTCAAGAGTACCAGTTTTATAGATCAACTTGGTTTCGTGTACCAGACGCCGAGCAGACAACCAATCTTTTAATTGAAAATCTGGTATCAATTGAGAGCTCATTGGTAACACATACGTCAACAAATACGAGTGCATTCCACGTGAAGTCGTCAAACTATAGACAAAAGGAAAATGCAGTATTTCAAAAGTCTACGAGTAACGTATCCAACTCTGATAAAAAGGAAAAGAGACAGTGCCACTACTGCAAGAAATTTGGACACCTAATTGCTATCTGCAAAAAGCGTATAGCTGCAGAAAAGACTTCCAAAGAATATGTTAAAAGCTCAGATTCTGACTCAAAAGTTGGCGAAGGCAAAAGGTACTCAACATTTCTAGCCACCAGTCTCACAGTAAACTCTGAAGCAATTTCAACTGACGTCTGGATCTCTGATTCTGGTGCAACTAACCATATGACTGCAAATAAGCAGCATTTCTCCACATTCGAGTCATTTCCAATACCTCTACAAGTTGAGGTTGCAAACAAGAGCTATATCTTAGCCTATGGCTGTGGAAATGTTGAAGTACAGGTGCTCATTCAAGACAAGTGGTCTTCTGCTACATTGACAGACGTATGGTACGTACCTGAAATAGGCCACCAATTGTTCTCTGTACGTCAAGCAACAAAACACGGAAATGAAGTCAAGTATGACTGTGATGGAGTTGAAATTATACGTGACAAACAAGTTGTAGCAACAGGCAAGCTTGTAGAATCAATCTACATCATGAACATGCGAGTATGTTCTACGCAATCAGAGATAGCAGCCAATATCTCAACGACAGAGGATCAACTCCAGGGGTGGCACGAAAGGCTCGGACACCAAGACAAACGACACGTCAGGCAAATTTTATTACAACATGGTGTACGTATTAAGCACCAAGATACTGCGTCATTTTGTGACGGTTGCATTCTCGGAAAGTCTCACAGGAAGCCGTTTCATAGTCGTCGAAATCGTCCGCAAAATACAGGAGAAGTTATAAACTCTGACGTCAATGGTCCCATGTCAATCAAGTCAATTGAAGGTTACAGATACTATGTCGTATTTAAAGATGATTTTTCCAAATACACGCGCATTTTCTTCATGAAAGAGAAATCAGAAGTCGCTGCTCACTTGGATACATTTTTAAATGAATGTGATAATGCTGGCCATATCGTCAAGATCTTCAGATCTGATGGAGGTGGAGAATTTGACTGTAAAAATGTCCGTGAGCTTTTGCGAAAAAGGGGCATTGAGTTAAATTTAACCTGTCCATATACACCGGAGCAAAACGGAGTCGCTGAACAATCCAACAGGCACATAGTTGAACTGGCTCGTTCAATGCTCTCGGTCAGCAAAATGGCAAAATCTTTCTGGGCGCATGCATGTGAAACAGCAGCGTACTTAGTCAATAGAACTGGAAAATCTGACATCGATGGAAAATCACCTATTGAATTGTGGAATGGAAAAACATTCAAAAGTTTCGATTATTTACGAATATTTGGCTCCGAATGCTACGTAAACATACCGAAGCAATTTCGGTCAAAATTCGATGACAAAGCTGTTTTTGGCAAGTTCGTCGGCTACGTGAACGAAAAAGATGGATACAAAATATGGGTCCCGTCAAAGAATCGTATAATGAACTCACGTAACGTTGACTTTTGTCCTGAAAAATTATGTACAAATAATAACGAAGTAGAAATACAGCTAGTCCCATCGCAAGAAACCGAAGAAGAATCTACATCTGATTTGGACGACAGTATCTATGATGATGCTCAGAGCTCTGATGACATAAAATTGCATGATACAGTTGAGCATGAAAATAAAGGTGATGCTTATCAAGAACATGAAAAAACCTGTCGACCAGTGAGAAAAATAAAAACTCCAGAAAGACTCAAAGATTATGAAGTTGGGTATAAAATCAGCCAGTCAACTAAACAAGCCAATAGTGCATGGGCATGCATGACGGAAGCCATCGATTCTGAACCAACAAACTTTCGCAATGCTATGAAAAGTCCTGATTCTACAAATTGGTTACATGCTATGGAAGAAGAAATGCAGGCTTTTGCAGATAACAATACGTGGGAGCTCGTGTCACTGCCAAACGGGAAATGCGTAATAGACAATCGATGGGTTCTCCGTATAAAATACAAGCCAGACGGCACTATAAACCGATATAGAGCTCGACTAGTAGCTCGTGGTATGTTTCAGCGAGCCCAAATTGACTATGAAGAAACGTTTAGTCCTGTTGTTCGATATGATTCCATACGAGCTATTATAGCAACAGCAGCTAATGAAAATCTAACTCTTGGTCAATTTGACGTAAAGTCAGCATTTCTGTACGGCGATATCGACGCTGAAATCTACATGACTCAACCTGAAGGCTTTGACGACGGCTCGGGTCGGGTTTGCCGATTGAATAAATCAATATATGGACTAAAGCAGTCACCTCGTTGTTGGAACAACAAATTCAATGCATTCATGGAAAAGAATGAGTTTAAACGATCAGCATCAGATCCTTGCATCTATATTCGTACTAAAAATTCAGAAAAACTCATTGTGGCCATCTACGTGGACGACGGGCTCATTGCCGGATCCACACAAGCTGCAGTGGACTCATTCATGGGATTGCTAACTTCTGAGTTCAAGATCACGTTGGGATCGCTAGACTCTTTCTTGGGTATGCATATTAAAAAGGAGAAATCTGGTTTCTCAATTAATCAGAGAACGTACGCACAGAAAATTTTGCAACGATTTGGCATGGCTGAATGCAACTCATCCAAGACACCTGTTGAGAGTCAGCAATCAGAAGAATGCAGTGCTCTCGAAGAAAACGTCCCGTATCGCTCAGCAGTAGGCTCTTTGATGTACCTATGTTGTGCATCTCGACCCGATATAGCGTACGCTGTCTCGAGAGCTGCTAGAGCACTGTCCTCACCATCAAAACAAGATTGGGTGAATGTAAAATGAATTTTTCGATACGTCAAAGGAACAATTGACTATGGACTACATTACTCCAAATCGAACATTGGACTTCGTGCTTATTCTGACGCTGACTACGCAGGAGACATGAAGACTAGAAGATCGACTAATGGATTCGTTGCTTTGATTGGAAGCGCTGCCGTTTCATGGACTTCACAACTGCAAAAATCGGTTGCGCTCTCAACAACGGAAGCTGAATTTGTAGCAGCTAGCGAAGGCGCTAAGGAAATTGTGTGGCTCACAAGATTACTGAGTGAAATTGGAATTGACAAACTCACTCCCACACTTTTCATCGACAACGCTAGTGCTATAAAACTAACTAAAAATCATGAATTTCACAAACGCACCAAACATATAGAAGTTCGTTATTATTATGTTCGTGAACTATATCAAAAGGGTGCCATACAAATTGAACACGTTTGCTCCGAAGAGCAACTCGGAGACATGTTTACCAAACCTTTAAATTCTGCTAAATTTAATTATATGTGTAATAATATTGGTTTACAAAGTTGCTCATCTAAATAATTATTAGTATTTTGTTCATTTGTTTTATAAAGTAATAGATTAAGGGGTGGTGTTAAAGTAATAATCTATACGTTAGTGTCTCCATCTAGCGTATGTATATCTATATTAATCACTTCCCGTGGCACGCCTTTTTTCACTTTGTCTCTCGCACGTTGCCACGAGTGCATCCATATTATCTTGCTCTTGTATATCAGTTATTATAATAAAACTATTTATTATTTATACAAGGTGTTATCATTATTCAACAACCTTTAGTAGGCAGCTCTATATAATAATAGAGAGGGTATAGAGAGTCACGCTCGATCGAATTCGGCGCAACGATTTCTCGCCCGCGAGAGAGAAAGGTATAATAATTCATTTTTCGAACTTTTTCTCGTAGCTGCAGTCGCGGCGCGCCCGGAATTAAAACGTCAACGCCCGGCGCGCGAATATCCGCTTCCTGGCGTGACTGGCGAGCTTTGATAAAATTCAGTCGATGCAGAGCTTTTATGTATGTATCCCAGAGGCGGGAGGCAGGGATCATTATTATGATCGATATTTTTTTAGCTTTGCATTTTTCTTGACATTTCGCGCGCGAGTCAAAAGGCATCTCCATCTATCTACTATATATTACATATATAGCCGTGTATGCGAGCGAGACTTTTTCCGCCGGAGTAAATATTCAATTTTTCTTTCATGTCGGGATGCCTCTACATTCACTCACACACACGCGATGTTGGGAGCAATCGACCTCTATACGTACTCGAAACTGCCTTTGCCCTCCGAACCTGCTCGAGTCACCTCCCTTTTTTTCGAACTTCAAACTTTCTCCTTTTTATTTTTTATCTCTTGCGCGCCTCTTATTTCCATTACATCGCCAGCGAGCTATTCAATGCTAATGTCGAAGTTGAGTTAATTTTTTTTGTGAGTTTCAAGTTTGAAAGGAGCTTAGGAAAACATTTCCCGATGTCTTTGAAGTAACTAAAGATTCTATGGCTTCTGATGATTTTAAGACCTTCTTACGGGGAGAATTTTTTAACGATGTTGGAACTAATACCCACTTTTATCAAATATTCAATTTATGTAAAAGTTAATTCTGTCAAAAGAGATAATAGTATACACTCGTATATAAAACTTTTATTCGAAATTAGAACTGACAAATATACATTCATTTTCATATATCAATTCAGCTTTGATTACCGTCGAAATAAACTTCGCTTATCAAATGAAATCAATCAATTTATGAAATAAGACTATAACTTCTATGGACATAAAATTTTTATAACGATGTATACCAGAAAAACCAATTAATCGACTGAATGGTAAATTTTAAACCAAAAATAACAATTTTAATAAAAGGAGCATATACAAGGGTTTGAAATATTAATAAATAATCCAGGGGCTTCTGCCCGAACCGATTCATTTTGTTTTTAATTACTTTATTTGTACGGAAAGAAATTTCGCTATTAAATTTCGTTATTATTTCACAGCAGCGAAGCAATAATTTTTTATTTCCTATTGCTGACTTATTTTTTCCGCTTGGATATAGTTAATTTATTTTACGCTCGACTGCGTATAATGCGATTAATTTGATTTTTTTGCAATTTCGATTTCGATTTCAATTGCTAAAAACGTCATCCAGCTTTTACGCTGTAATAAATCACACTTTTAAATTATTACAAATAACTTTATGCCCTGCCCTTTTTCAGTTTTAAGAAAAAACTCTTGAATACCGGTCGTTGATGATTTTTTTCTTTCATTTAATTCTTACTTGTTATAGAGATGGCCTCGAGCGCAGCACGGATTATGTCAAGTGTTCACAAAACTTGAAACTTCCGATGCTTAGAGAGAGAGAGAGAGAGAAGCGCCGGTCGATCGTTATAAACGTGAAAAACACACGCGGGGGGGCTCGTGTCAGAAAACGAGCAAAACAAGACGACTCGCAGCTCGCGAGCTCGAAAGAGACGCGTAGTGGAAAGTAGTGTTCAACCTTCGGCGCGGCGTTTAAATGCCTAAAACTGCTGTTGCGTATAATATACATCGACGCAGGTCTAGTTTGATTTCGACGAGCGCGAAATTTCAATATTGCAACGCGACCGTGAATTCGACGCTAATTCGACAGAGACGATGCTGCATTTTGACGCCTGGCTCCCCGATTCGCGGAGCTTGCAAGCTCGAGCTTGACGTTAATATTATAACGATCGCGTATAATTGTTCCCGTAATGTATCGATTGACATCTCGAGGAGATCGCGTCGCAATTTACATATTTCATCGATTCATCTTACTGCGAACTATACCGGTTAACGAATTCATCGCTAAATATTTTTGGGAAAAGCTCCAATAAACGAGCTCGCGAGCTTTTTGGATTATACTTGGCACAAACGAGCTGTTGCTGCTGCTCGTTTATTATCGTATCGAATTCCTCGACTTAGCAGCGTTACGGATGTTTTAATTGAAACAATTTCCCAAACCTGTGCACTATCACGAAATACCACTGACGTGTACAGCGAGAGAAATAATTATGTACGTCAAGATCGGCTCTTACGAGCGAATCGATTGTATGTAACGCTAAACAATAGCCTCTCTGGCACGACCTCGATGGATCTGTCAATTATCAAAAGCTCTAAGCACTTGTCAAGATTCAAAAATCTAGTTTCTGCAATTGTTTCAGGCGGGCTGTGCTTTTATCTTTACAACCTACATCATTGCCGTAAAAAAAATTCAAACGAGCTGAAAGCGAGCATGCGTAATACATATAGAGCTTTTTCTCGAGCTTTGCGGACTCGTAATCGCTCAGATGCCGCCTAGAGGCTGCCGCGTGCAAGCTCGCAAGTATATGCTATATACTATATAGGTGTTCGATCTCGCTCGTTGAGACGGCGGTAATTTACGAGCCACAGCAGCGGCAGCAGCAGCAGCTCGGCACGTGTACATATATACTCGTCTCTCTCTCTCTCTCTCTCTCTCTCTCTCTCTCTCTCTCTCTCTCTCTCTCTCTCTCTGCACACATACAGAGATATATACGCTCGCGCGTCTCTCGTCTCGAGAGATTACGATGCAGCAGCAGCGGCAGCAGCAGCACATCGAAGCTTGAGAGCTTTCGCTCGTTTCGCATGACCGCGCGTTACATTATTTACATGTATGTGTGTGTACGTATACGTGTGTGTTTGCGATCCATATGAAGTAGTTGTAGCGGAGAAGAGAAAAACCTCTATCTCCCGTGCCATCTGTGCGCGAGCTTGCAGGCAGTAGTGAAAAAAGCTCGACCCCGTACTACGAAATTTCAATTTTATCTACCGCACATATCTGTATATTTCACGCTTCATCGCGAGCGCGGGTGAGATTGTGCGCGCGGCGTGGGCCACAGCAGCAAAGTTTTCGTTACACAGAGAGAGAGCAACGCTCAACTTTCATGATAAATAATCCCCCCAAGCTGCCGCCGAGAGAAACAGATGCAATAGCTCTAGTTCGCGGCCGCCGAACGCGCAACGGAGCGTGCAGATCGTACATATATAACAAAAAACGTAAATAAATAAATCATATCGCTCGCTCGCTCGCTCGCGAGTAGCTTCTTTCTCGCGCTTGGCTTATCCGTATAATAGATTTTTTGTTTTCCGTTTTTTTTTCATTATTATTATACTCTGCGATCGCTCGTGGAATGCTTTTGATCCTCGCTCGCACGCGGAGATATGTATATTTGTAATACGTAACAACGTGTACGCGGTGTGCCTGTCAAAATATTTTCGTTGCTCTATCTCCGGATAGAGATCGATAGGCGAACCAACGATATACGGCATCGTGGGCCACACGTTCGCTCTCGTGTCTACTACAAGCCGCACGTACGTACGTATGTATACACAAACACACACTGCATGTACGTACATACATACGTTGCGGTTTTGCACCAGCCGGGTCGTATATTTTTGTTTCGCGAATGATATTTTGGTCGAGATAATACGTGCGCCCTCGTCCCGTTGCATAATGAGGAGTAGGAGGAGTGTGAGGAGAGTAGCAGCTGCTTACGAAGCTGCTGCTGCTGCTACTGCTACTTCTCTTTATTATTTTTTTTTTTCCTCTCTTCTTCTTCTTCTTATTTTTTTTTCTACGCTGCTGCAGCAGCATCTCTCGGCGCACGGAAAGCTCGTTTAATTTGCAAACGCAAGGAGGTTGGCTATATAGATCGCGCCGAGTCTTTTAAGCTCGCACGCGACAGCAGCAGCAGCTCTATTATATATAGGGGAATAGGAGCTGCTGCTGCTGGTTCTACACTTTCGCTCGCGCGCGCGAAAGCTGGCCGGCTTGGGCTGGAGGATTATAGTACTTTGCAGCTCGAGCTCCAACAAGCAAACGCGCACGGCAAGTAGCAGCATCCTGCAAAAGCGAAAAGTCCTCGTTTTATTGCCTCGTTTAACGCCGATGAATGCCTGGCGAAAATTACGCGGAGCTTTTACAAGAAAAATTTAGTATAAATCTTGGATAATGAGTCTTTGCGGGTACTGCTGCTGCTGCTGCTGCAGCGGGAGCGATAAAAAAACCAAGAGAGAGAGAAAGAGAATGGATGAAAGCAGCTGTGTGCTGTGCGCGAGCAATTGAAAATCACAGGGCGCGGTGTATATATACATGAAAACAACTCGACTCCTTTCTTCGAGTTTCTTCTTGCGGGCGCGCAAAGGCCGAGCCTCAAAAGCTCGCGGGCCAACGTCGCACAAAAAAGCTCGGGCACGAGCGAGCTTTATAAAAGTAAATTAAACGCCCGCAAGCTCGTGCACAGGAATGAATCACCAAAAAAAAAAAAAAAAGAAAAAAGAAAAAATCACTGTACACACAGTAGAGTCCACGCACCAACACACAGGGCCACAGCAATTTTTCTTTTCTATTTACTATCGTATACTCTACATGATTTTTTTTTTTCAAAGACGCGTCTCACGTCGTCGAATTATCGCGTGTTGATGCACCGCGACGGAAATCCACCGGCTGACTGACTGACTGACTGACTTTCGAAAGTCGTGCAGCAGCGAGAGCCAGCCAGCGAGTGAGTGAGCGAGAGTGAGAGAGAGAGAGACGCGCGCCTTTAATTTGGGGTGCAGCAGCAGCAGCAGCAGTAGCGGTAAAGCAGAGCAGCTCTCGCCCTCGACCTCGCGGTACATAGCATATACACACGGAGAGCTAGAGCTCTCGCGCTGGCTCTCGCCTATATATCCCGCAGCACAGCGCGCAGCAATCCACAGCAGAGAGAGAGAGAGAGAGAGAGAGAGAGAGCTTGCAGTGAGTAGAGCGAGAGAAAGAGACAGATGAACCGCAAGTAGTGTGTACGAGAGAAAGAGAGAGAGTAGTATACACACATAAATCCCTGGCACATTGCTGTGTGCGCCTTTACATCTATATAGCCGCGCACGTTTTCCTCCTAAGCCTTACAGTCTCTCTCTCTCTCTCTCTTTTGCCTCTCGGTCTCTCACACTTGCTCGCACACTTTTCGCGCGCGCAGAGCAGCAGCAGCCTCTCGACTCCCACACTACTACTATACTATACGTCGTCGCCACTACTACCGCCGCTGCTGCCACTGCCACACTGTGCTTTCCTAGATAACACACACATACTATATAGTATAGTAGCTATGGACCGCCACTGTGTGTGTGTGTGTGTATAAGCTTGCGCGCAAGCTCGAGCAGGCGACATTCTTTTCATTTTTCTTCTTACTTCTTTTTCGCACAGAGAGAGAGAGAGAGCAGCATTTCTCTCACGCAGCTGTGCTTGGCAGTGAGTGCACCGTGTATACTATCGATGCGCTACTTAACGGTCGCACAACTCGAAAGATAAATAAGAAACGAAGATAAACAGTGGCAGCGGTCGCCGCTTTGCATTTCTCTGCAAGCACACACACACACACACACACACATCTATCTATCTATCTGTGCGGGTGAGAATGTGCGGGTAGGTATAGGCATTATCATACTATATGTAGGAAACGTATATATATATCTCGCGAAACGGATGAGGGAGAGAGAGATGGTCGAGAGGAGAGCTGCCGCAGCTGATGTGCACTCAGTGCGGCTCGTCGCCGCGTGCATGCATGCACACGACGCGGTCTAAATTGTATACGCCGCGCGCAAGCTCACGACCCTACTGTGCAGCGCTCGAGTAGGCCGAATTCTTTTTTATCATTATTTTCTTTTTTCTGCCTTTGTTTTTGGGTTCAATCTCGTTTCGGTTCACAAGGTGCCGACACAGTCATACACACAGTGGCTTAATTGGCCCCCTGCTGCGTGTACACATAATTCCGCGACGACGAATCGTGGCATGCAATAGCGAATTCCGTCTCTACAACTGCGTACGCTAATAAGCTGATATCTTTCTTCTTCCTCTTCTTTTATGCCTTCTTCTCCGTAGTCTTATATTTATGATAGCAATCAAGTTCGCACGGGTAGACGACGCGACGAAAGTAGGTGAAAACGTCTGCTGCTGCGGGTCGTTTATTATATTCCCACTTATATCTACATTTCTATCTAACTTTTAAAGTAATTCGGACAATTAACGGGTAATCACAATTCATCGTTTGAGGATATGGCTTTTAATCGACCATTGTCAACGCGTCTACTCTCATTAATAATAATAATAATAATAAGTAGATTTATTATACCGAAAGGAGATTTCGTATGCCATACTAAAATCGGCCACTACTACTTAAAACGCGCTGCCGAGCTTATTACGTTATAACGTGTGTATACGTGCACGCGGGGTCGTATCGCGAAACAACGACAACGTGTTGCGCGCGGCGTTTCAATTTCGCAGGCCTTTGCACGCACACGTGACGAAAATATACAGATATACACACACGACGCAATAATTGAGGGGAGAAAAATACATTCGACCGAGGCATTTAATTTTGCGCGTTTCAGCTGCAGAGCGTATGCTGCTATACGGCAAAGAAGAAGAAGAAGCAGAAGAAGAAAGAAGAAAGAAGAAAACTGGCTTAACGCCAGCCGAGCACACAGAGCGAGAAAATTTCGACAGTAGTAGTATAGTAGTATATGCCGAAATAAGTTGTGTAAACGTGCGCGCGTGTAAATTTCGACTCGTTTTCTCGCTCGGCTCGGCGCTCATAACTCGAGGTACATAACGAACTGCGAGATCGCAATAGCAGCTAAAGAAACAGCCGAGTGAGATACAGGCTTCTATACAGCAGGCGTACAGGTATACGTATACAATGTCAAAACATCAAGACGAATTTCACTTACGAGCTAGAGAGAGAGAGAGCTTTCGAAATTATTATCAAATATTTATCATCGCTGCAGCTGGATCTGAGCATGTTTCAATTAAGTGCATGACGATTTGATGAGGATTACATTAAGAATTCGAAATGTCGAGCGCAAATGAGGGTAAATGGAAAATGTACTCTGCGCAGCTTCGAGCGATCGAGATGTCGCAGTCAGTATAAATGAGAGTAAATGGTACACGACGGATGCTGTTCATATATACATTTTGTAATGTAAAAGCGATAGTTTCCATTAACGGCGTCCGACTCGAATGTTTTAAAAATAAATTAGATCGCTCTTAATGCGTAAAAAGTTTCGAACGAAGTAGAACGACTTTGTTTTTCGATCTATAGATTCGATGCGCTTAATTCTGAAAACTTATAGACCAGAGTCATTTTCGAAGCAACCATTTTTTATTCCTCCAAATTATCATGAACTATCCCATCCGTTGTAAGAAAAAACATTAAAGCTGCCGATATATATCTCAGTATGCATCCTACAAAGTACTATACGCGAAGGAAGTAACTTTTCTGTATGTATACGCGCTGAGCGTACCAAAGAGAGAGTAGAACAAGTTTTTTTTTCAAATAAAGCTTATATCATTCTTCTCCTCGATACGTGGGGGCTGAACGAAGTTTTCTCTTTTTTCACAAGTATATTGAAGGCGACTTCTCTACTTCTATAATCGCTTGCTGTCGTGATAAAAATTTTTTCTTATATTCGATTCGAATCTCTCAACTTTGAAATATCCATTCATCGAATCGATACACCTATATATACCAGTTATTGTCAAATTCTCTCTTATTAAAAATCTACAATTTTACCATCGATATTTTATTTTCAATATAGACTCACCCATCTCGTCGATAATGGGCGCCATCCTCAGTGTCACGCCTACGAGCAGCAGCGACATGACGAGCAGCAGACAGGCCGTCGCGACGATGGTCCATCTGGCTCTGGGCGGCAAATCGTCCGGATCCTCCATTTCCAGCTCGATGCCCTCGACGTCGACGATGGTCCTCCGGCGTTTCCGTCGCTTGCGTTTCCGGCGCGGCGGCCTGCGACCCGTGGGCGGCCGCTGTTCACTGTTATTGGCTGCTCCTCGAACTTCTGTATCGATGACCGAAGCGCGAGCGGCCTCCAAGTCGACGTCCAGACTCAGCGAGTCGTCCTCGTCGTCGTCGATCTCGTCGGCGTACTGCAGCGTCAAGTAGTCGTCCTCGTCGTAATGGCTTTTTCTGTTTTTTTACGACGACAACAACAAAAAATACAAGAAAAGTTTGAGAAAAAAGAGGTCGAGCTTGAGAAAAGAAAAATTACCGGAAACGATTATGATAAAGCAGCTAATCGTTCTCTTTTACCGCGTTTTACCGAAAATATGCTGTACCTCAAAAATAAGGTATGAGTCTTATTTCGAGTCTCAAGAGAATATAAAGTATATACTATCAAGTGATGAAAAAAATAATTTAGAAAAAACGATTAGAATACCGTTTTGTTAAAAAGTTTTTGAATTATATTGTATTTCTGAATATATTGTAAGCCTTCTATCCAATTTTCTCGAAGGGACCAAGGCTAGAATACACTGTTAAAAATTTTTGAAATTTCAATCATTTTTCATACACTTTCTTATATGAATATTAATAAATTAGTGTATTAAAAGTGAAGTTAAAATTTATTTAAAATTAATACAAATTTCATTAAAAATTCAGAGAAATCAATATTTCTTTATAAAAAATAAATTCTCAATAATTGATTTTTCATAAAAATATTACTTAAATTTCATACTTTTAGAAAGTAGTTTAATTTTCATATAGCTAAACACGCCTTGAAAATTGCACCACATGTTATGAGGAAAAATGTGTAAGCAATGTTTCATAAATAAGGCGTACAGCAATTTTTCGTGAAAAAAAATAAAGGGCATGGTACTTACAGTTGAGCAGCGCTATGTGAAATATAGCAGGCACTTTGGTGGATTCTGGCGGCGGCGGCGGTCGCGTACTCGTGCGTGTCGCTGAGGGCTTGTCGCGACTGCTGCAGGTGCT
The DNA here is from genome assembly GCA_902732785.1 of Trichogramma evanescens. Classification (NCBI taxonomy): domain Eukaryota; kingdom Metazoa; phylum Arthropoda; class Insecta; order Hymenoptera; family Trichogrammatidae; genus Trichogramma; species Trichogramma evanescens. Next base: position 25,161 of record CACVKI010145464.1, on the reverse strand, counting down.
CGAGCTTGATCGCAGCGAGGTCGGCGTCGCTGATGCCCAAAAGCTCGAAACGCGGATCGCCGCGCGTCGTCTCCGAGACGATCGTCTCGCCTCTCTCGTGGGCTGGTGGTGGCGGTAGCGTAGCAGCTGGATTGGGTGGACGATGATGCGGATGCGTATGATGCGGAGGCCTCGAGTGTCGTCGACGATTATGATGATGTCTGCCAGGACTGTCGACGCTTTGCGACTTTTCTCTGCCTCCTGGTTGAGTACGCGCAGTGAAAAGAAGAATGCATCAAAAGAAGTTATAATACACGCAGACGTCGCTGTGTGTGTAACTTTATACGCGAGGCGATGTAAAGTTTTTTAATTAATTTTCTGCCGCTCGCGCGGCTGAGAGAGGCCGTACACGCGTACCTACTACTACTACTGCTATAAAAGAATGAAGTCGCAAGCTCGACGTATATACTACTATAACGTTTCGGTTGAAAATTAATTTGGCCTCTTTTCTTTTTTGCTACACACATAATATGCACCGTTCTCGGTGATGGAATACTTTATACACGTATAGAGAGAGAGAGAACTCGAGTACGCACACGTGGCGAGGTAGATAAAAAAAAAATCTCAATTTAATTTCAGATTTTTATCTCACTCTCTACCTCCTTTTTTTCAATACATATTCAACATCGAACGGTTAACTCTGCTGCTGCATTATAGTATAGGTACTCGGCCGCTAACGCGTAGTAGCAGTTTAGAACTTTTTTTTGAGCGCGCGAAAGAGAGAGCTTTAACGTCGATAACGTAGTCGAGTATAAAAAGGAGAGAGAGAGAGAGCTGCTGAATGTATAAGCCACGCGCGAGTATAAAAAGGATCGCGTAGCTTCCCTTTTCGAGGATGAGGAGGAGCTTTTCTTATACAAACGCGCGCGCGCACACACACACACAATGTAGCTGGTACTTATGCACTTAAATGCGCAATTCGCCGACAGATTGTCTTCTAAACGTTGAGCCATTGTATTTTATTTTTTTTTTTTTACAATTTTAAATATCGTGAAATATGTTAGCTGTCGAGCTTTCGGCCAGATAGGTTCAAATATTATTTTCGGCAATTTATACGCGCGTATGGCTCGCGTTTATAACACCAAACCCCGCGTGTATGTGTGCGTGATCGATACATAAAGTGTCGAGCGCACGCACGCAGTGCGAACATTCGAAATGTATCGGAAAATCCGACCTAAAATTTTCCCGCATCGAAAATCAGCATAATGGCTGCGGATATTCGTACGATGAATAAGTTAGCGCGCGAGTATAATTCAATCATATTGCATATATCGCTTTCAACGAACCGTGTCGATGTTTGTGCGGGTCCTCGATGTAGTCGCCGCAGGGCGCCGAGTCGTGTCTACGATGTCTGTGTCTCCTGCCCCTTTTGTCACCGTGCGGATGATGCTGATGATGATGGTGGTGGTGATGTTTCCCATGATGATGATGATGATGCTGATCCGAGGGCAGCGTCGAGGACGAGGTGAGCCTCGATCGATTGCGACCGGTGGTCGGGCTCACCGGCACGCTGCCGGCCCGTCGTCTGCGCTTCGCCCTCAGCGCCGCGGCCTCGAGGGCCGAGTCGTGCTTCATGGCCTCGACCTTGTTCTCGACGAGGGCGGCGAGGACGGCCTCGAGGCGTGCCATCTCCACCGGACCCGCGCCGCCACAGCCACTCGCGATCGCATCCTCCGTCGAGACCGCCTTGTCCGCGACATCGGAGCTCGACGGCATTACCGTCATGATACGCGCGACATTGCGGTGGCTCAATACTCAACTGCGTCGTCGTCGTGCTCATCAACTGCGGAGATTTATAATGATAATGCACCGCACGCTGCACTGCTGCACTTATTGCGAGAGGCACTGCACTGCTGCGCTGCACAGCACACACACGCACACGCGCGCGCGCGCGCAGACACACCACTCGAGACACTAGCTCATCTTTGGCCTTTTCTTTCTTCTGTTTTTTTGTATTATTAATCACCACTGCGCAGTAGCGAGGAGAGGTGGCGACGACACGTTCGCTTGGTCGTCGTACATCTTCGGCGATCGCGGCTGAATCTGAAATCATAGGCAAAATAATTTTGTATTATAGTGACGTTAAAATTAATAGAAAAATTTTTTCCTTCTCGTAAAAAAAACTGAATTCCATGCAGAAGCATTAAAATTGACATTATTTTTTAATTAAATTTACAGTTTTTCTACCTCTTCTTACTAAATTTCTTTGTAATGTAAAGCGTCAATAGATCAAAAGACGTAAAGAAACTATATGTTTTCAAAATTGTGCGTGTACTTATACAATTATGCCATATTGCCACTTGCAGATTTACGGGTTAAGGATATTAGCCATCTAGCGGTCGAAGCTGGATTCAAGCATTGTCTGATTACTTTACTGGACATGTCTTACTTATATACAATTATTTCGATTTAGCCACTTGCAGATTTGCAGATAAAGATCTAGCCATCTAGCGGTGGAACCTGGATTTAAGCGTGATAACGTTTTCACATACTTCTTGTGTGGATACAAAGAAAAATAGATAAAGAAGTAGTATATTGACACAGCATATGACCTTACTTATATAAAATTAATTTGATTTAGCCACTTGCAGATTGGCAGACAAAGGTACTCGCCATCTAGTGGCGGAGCTTGGCATTAATTTTTTCATATACTTTATATGCACAAATACACAAAACATAAATCAATTTTCAAGAAATTGATTTGGAAAAATTAATTTTCAATGCGAATGATCAAGTTCGATTACCGAGTTGAACACCGATACATACATTTACAAAAAAAGTATTTTCGATAAAAATGCAGTACCGGTTACGTTAATTTCAACGTCCGACTTTACATTAAATTTGCATTAAAACGACAGCTATTCTTTCTAACAGAAATGGAAAAATGTCAGGAAAATAATTCTGGATAAGCTTTGCACCGCTATCGCAGCATCGGTAAAAAGCAAAAAAAAAGAAAAGGAAAAAGGTCACTCGAGAAAAATAGCAAATATCATATATATACGATTTTGAGCGGCTATCGCGCGCGGATATTTATAGCTAAGGACGCGAGGCCAAGGAGGATAATACACTCGATAATTCAGACCCCGCAGCAGCCGAAATTTTAAGCTTCCTTCCCATCCAGCTATCTCCTTCGATTGTGCGCGCATCTTCGTCGTCGTCGTCTTTGTGAAAATTTATCGACTCGAGATTAGTAAGTTTAAAATAAGTCGCCGCCGCCGCGGCCTGCAAAGGAAAGCTCTGCGGATGCATTATTCAAAGGCAACGAGCTTTATGAGTTATACACACACACACACACACACACACACACACAGTCACACATATATACTGCTGCCTTTGCTTCCACTGCCACTGCACCGCGCCGAGGCACTGGATTGTGTCAAGTGTGTTTATCCGACGGCTGACGAAAACAAAAAGCTCAGTCGAGTGTGCGCCGCGCGCCACGCCACGCCACGACGACGACGATGACGATGTCACTTGTCTCGTTCAGCCAAGTATACACAGCGACTGACTGACTGCCGCAGTGGATATATATACACAAACCGACGACTCTTTTTGCCCGCCGCGACGCGGACGAAGCAGCCGTGTCGATAATCATGACGAGTCTCATTTTTTACTCTCGCGATGCCCGAGTAAATGACATCTCTATCTATCCCATCCGTCTCGCCGATGTTCTCGTGTATAAGCGGAGAGAAAAAGAAATAGGAGAAAAATAGAGAGCGAGCGAGGGTAGAAAAAAAAAGACAGTCGGAAAAGGGGGATGGACTTTGCGCGTCACGAATGAATTACAAATTGATTTCGATCTTCTCTCCGTTGGCTATTCTCCCAGATGAGAAAACTCGTTGCGCCAAAGCAGAGAATGCCGTATCTGTATATCGCACGCTGCTGCTGCTGCTGTGTCCGCAGCATCCACAAGTACACAAACACAAACTGCCGCTGCTTCTGCAGCAGCAGCTAATGTATTTAAGTTACTCTAGTATGTAGATTGAATTTTCGCCTTGTCCGCCTCTCTTTCCTGCCTCTCTCCCTCTCTCTCCTTTTATATAGCGCCCAGCGCGCGCCACGCTGTTTTGCTATTATACAGCTGCAGCAGCATTCGTTATATATGAACGCATATGTTTTTTTTTCCTTCCTTAAATATGCAGAGGCACCTCATTTTCGCGCTCGTTCATTTTTCATAAATCGCCAGACGCGCGCGCGAGCGCGTCTTGTTTTTGTGTGTCCTTTCCTGTCTCGCTCTCTCGCCCTTTTTTTATAATTTTCTAGTTAAACGAGATTTCCATTTCCCCCGAAGCTGCATTATACACACGAACACGCGGATATACATAAATGTAATTATTTTCACGCTCGATAGAGCGCGCGGAGCTTTTAGCGCGAGCCAAAAATGCAGTGTTCGACTCGTTCGTACATTACCCAGACTTTTTAATGCAGCAGCAGCAGCAGCAGCAGCTGAGGCAGCATCAGCATCATTTCATAATTGATAAAACAGCAGCTATAAATATATATGTCTAGAGAGACTCTCTCTCTCTCTCTCTCTCTCTCCCGCACACACTGCAGCTGCTGCTGCTGCTTCTACTGTTATACACTATACACGAGAGAGCGTAAAAAAGTTCGGGGCGCGTTATATTTTTTCTTCTCTCTCTCGCTTATTTATTTATCGTACTCTATATAATTATAATATACGGAAAAAACGGAGCATGTGTGTGTGTGTGGGGTCGATTCATGTCAGACCTATAATACAATCATCGATTTTGAACGTACTACAAACCCAATGAGACGGCGCGAGTTTAAAAATATAATGTACATGGCACAACGACGACGACGACGACGACGATGTCGGGTAAATGTACGAGATAGATAGAGCTTTAATGATGCAAGCTCGTGTGCGTATATAACACCGTAAAGACGGAGAGAGACCTCACGCATCGTCGCTTAAGAGTATACACCGGAGCCATTTCGAGCTCGTGGCTGGTTATACAAATTGGAGCTCTTGCAACAATATACAATTTCCGTGTTTATCTCTCGATATACAGTCATGCGGACCGATCCATTAAGTCTGGTGGCGCGCGCGCGCGGGCGACGACGACGATTCAACGACTATAATACAACGACATTTCGCATTATATTATCCTCGTCGTCGTCTTTCGCAATAATCGTCAAGTCTCGACCATCAATTATACTTGTCCCCGCACCGATGAAAAAGTCGAGGAGAGAGAAAAATGAATATTCAACAAGTCTTAAAAGCTGCAGCGCACCTGTCACAGCAGCAGCAACTAAGATCCCCTATAAAGCTTATATATACTCTATATATATACGTAAGCGGGGGGAAAAAAGCTCCTTGTGCACCACAAACGGAATGAATAATCGCCTGGCGTGGGCGCGCGAGGGAGAGAGTTTGGACTTTACGTCTACTTACCCTCGTAATATTACTGACAGCTGCGAAGTATATAACTATAGTAGCGTTGCGACTGCGGCAGCATTACACGATCGCCGGGACGTACAGGATCTAAGAAGTAAGAACGCGCGCACTTACGACTTGCGAGCGATAAAGAAAAAATAAAGATAATCCCCCCCCGAACACACCAATTGCGTAAGGAGCGAGGTATAAAATGTATAAAGCTTCGACCCGGCGTCATCAACTGATATACACCTGGCACTTAATCGAGTAGTCGCTTTACGATCTTGGTATTTACACTCACGCGTCGTCTTTGTGTCAAAGGAGCGAAATTCAGACGATATCGCTGGTCAAGCTCTGTATCCGCGGCACACGTGCACCCTGATCTCGTACAGGTATACAGCGTATTATGTACATTTGTATTGCGCGCGCGCGCGTCAGTCTCTTTTTGTGAGTGAGATAACGTAAGTGTCACCGCGCACATAGACAGACAGACAGCGAGAACCGGCTCGTTCCGCGCGAGACTTTCCGAACTGTACTGATGCTGGCCGTGCCAGTGCCGCCGCTGCCGAGCCAAAGCCAAGCCAAGCCAAGCCAAGAGAGCTCCTGGGGGTTGCTCCGCGCGCGCACACAGACACGTATAGCTGGTACCGACACACATTTATATATCGCACGCGCGTTATACAGCCGCCGCGCTGCTGCCGCACGAGCCTGCGTATCTACCTTAAAGCTCGCTGCTGCTGCTGCTGCTGCTGCTGCAAGCTCGTGTGCTTGCGTACCCCCTCCTCCTCCTCTCGCTCTTTCTCTGCAGGCAGGCAGGCGGGCGGGCCGATGCTGCTACTGGTACTGCCTGCTATTACTGCTACTTTTACTATTTCCACTGCACAGCAGCAGCTCTCACTGGGGGGTATACGGAGAGATTCGGGGTATTGCTAACCACCCTAGGCGCTTTTCAGCGAGCACGGGTATATAGTTTCCAGCAGCAGTAGGCAGGCAGGCAGGCAGGCAGGCAGGCAGCAGTGGCATAGTATTATATACGTCACAGTGCAGCAGACAAAAACGCGAAACTTCTGCTGCTACTGCCTGCCTGTGCCGTTATGTATATAACTTCGAGTTATGATGAATTTTCCGAACGTTAACTCAAAAGCTCCTAGCTGTGCGCTGTCGGCTCGACTTCTGCTGCTGCTGCTGCCGCTGCCGTGCAAGTCGCTTCGTGTAACTTTAAATATTCATCGAAACGTAAGCGAACAAAAAAAGAAGAATAATAGGGAAGAAGGAGAGAAAGGGAGAGGCGAAGAAAAAGTACGCTTAAAGTGTATATCGAGTTATACGACGAGCTGAACTGCGCTGCGCGCTGCACAATCCTTTTTTTTCGGTGACCCGAATTTATACGGCAAATCGAATTTATTATATAACTATAGAGGTGTACGATTGTTCGCTGCGAGCTCTCGCAGTATATAAACATCAGCGGCTACGTAACGCCGTGCGAATAATACTTTTATCTCGCAAGCTCGTGACATACATATAACGGCCTCCTCCTCTCGGCGCACGCGATCCGTTGAAAAAGTTTTCCATTAGCTCGGCGCAGAGACGCACTCGAATTGCATGTCTGTATAGAGTGTATCATCTCTCTCTCTTTCTCTCTTTCTCTTGTCTCTTATACATCTACGTTGTCTGTATCAGTTTTCATAATACAAATATCGATATCTATACTGCCGTAACGCCAGAGAGTACCCCCGACGATTCCCCAATCATATACGTAATACGAGGAAGTGTAGATAAAATGATAATCGTCGATTAACAAAAACAAGGCAAGAAAGGATTTTCCAGATTATCCTCCGAGTCATTTATCTCTCTATCTCTCTCTCTCCATCGGAACGTCTTTTGTATTATATACGCCGCGCGTACACGTTTCTGCAGTACCGCTGCTGCTGCTGCGCAACGCAACTTGCAACGCCGAGCTTCTGCTGCTATACGCGTGTAGAGATTAACAATAGACACACACACGCACACACAAAGTAACTGCATTATAGATTAAAACGTCGAGGCTAATTACATTGCGCTGGGCGCGCGCCTCCGGCAGATAAGAGAGAAGAGTAGAGAGAATCTCCTCCTCGCTGGTTTGTGCTAGACTAAAATATAATACGTACAACGTTGTATACGCACCTCTAAACTCCTATATAGCCCGGCGCTCGTGTATATATAACAATAACAATATCTGGGCGCCGTTTCCTCTATACCCCTCTCGGGCTCCCCCCCCGCCGTTATAATAGATAAACTGGCATGTATACATATAACTCGCGTATACACGCGCGTGCGTCTCTTTCCCTTTTTATATACTACCAGCGGCAGCAGCAGAATCTATACATCGACGCGATACATTAAGAAATCCGTAGCTTTTTCTCTCTCTTGCGTGTTTGAAAGGCTTGTCTACATTTTTAAAAAAGCTCCGAGTCCGTGCTCTCTATATACAGCTGCTGATTTGACCCGATGAACCGCGCACGGGCGAGGAGGATAAAAATAATACGATCGACATCGATTACTTGGTAATAAATGGGCATGCAATAATTCCGTTTCTCTCTCTCTCTCTCTCTCTCTCTCTCTCTCTTTCAGTTATCTCTGTTCTCGTGTCGCGCATTGCGACTTTTTTTTTCATTTTGTGTATATCTGCACGCCCGTAGTGTGCAGCTGCGCGCGCGCGCGCGCGGCTTACAACGAGGTAACGGGTGCTTCCGTGCTTCTGCTTCTCATTGGAAAACAATCGAGTATAGAGAGACGCGAACGATTGTTTGCTTTTTTTTGTCATTTTCTGCTCGTTCGTTCCGCACCGTTGTACATACAGTACTACACACACACACACTTTTTTTTCGGTGTATAGGACGTAGTAGTCGTGTGCCTCGATGCGCGTAACAAGGCTTTTAACGTTTTCATTAGCACCGATGCTCGTCGCGGATTCTCGCTCGCAACTTCTCTCTCGCGTGTTTTTTTTTTTTCAACCCCCTCGTTTATCGCGATTTATATCGGAGTTCGTTTATTAAAACTTGAAATATCCGTAATATAGTTCGCACGTATTCATTTCCCCGATCGATGTAAATATTGCAGTCTCGTTCTCATCATCGCCTAATGGTTACATTTATTTTTCGAAAATCCCTGCAACTCTCTCGGAGAAACTTATGTAGCATTATATACGTCTTCATGAAATCCTCGTTTTCTACTCAACGGAGCGTGACCTCCCGAGAGCTCAAAGGCGGGGCGAATATATAATTAAAATTACAGCGTTATATATTAGCGAAGTGCTGCCCTCGCGCTGCCGCTGCAGCGCCATACGGTCCAGAACTAATTACAAAACCGAGACGTAGTAATTACATACGCGCTTAGGTACGCGTACAGGGAACGAGTCCGGAATCTGACCTCCTATATACCTACACACCCGATATATTTCATACATCATAAAACAAATTACGTCGACTTACATATAATGCGTCGCGTACAGGACAAAAAAGCTCGTGATTAATAATTTAAAAGCTCCGAAGCTCACACGCGGGGGCGAGCTGCTGCGCCCCTCCCCCCCCGAAAACAACTGCAGTGCAGCAGCGAAACCGCCGAGCTTTTTGACGTCGAATACACCTGCATCGGAGTGGATATGTATCGTATATATTACGATGCTGCAGTAGATTGTATATTTAATGCGCCATAGGTTATATAGCCCGCAACACACAGCCAACTGCGAGCATCGAAATAGCCGCGCGATATATTATACAGTCGCAAGAAGAAGCCTTGAGGGCCTTCTCGCCGCGCGACTTGATATATTATACCCGCTATCGTGTATGTGTTATTTTATATATGGACATGAGCGTTTCAACGCGCCACCGCAATAACTACCGATGTACAGCCGTGTTTGATTAATTGGAATTGTAGAAAAAAGAAGAAGTGATGTTTAAAGCTCGTACAACATTTATTTTTTTTTTTTAACATTAAATTTAACTCGATTAATTGAGAAAAAAAACTTAACTCGGAATGACTCGGGTAATTTTCGTATACATATGGCTTGGACACTGTGTTACTCCATTGGTGGAAATTCTCAACGTCTTATGCGGCTGGTGTTTCACGTTTTCCCCCCTCTATTTATGACGAAATCGGGAGTATCGCATTACTGATATCGAAACGCCAAAAACGGGGCTTTCATCGACTTATAAGATTATTTTTATTTTTACCTCTTGCAGATTTACAGGCCTAAGGCGCTAGCCATCTAGCGGTGGTGTCTTGAAGCGGTATCGTCGTATTTAATGTGGTTGAAAACAATTAGATTTTAATTTTTTGGTCATTAGAGGCCATTGCTATAATGTTGAGAATTTCTACCAGGATCGTGTCACGCGAATGCTTACAATTATGTATCGTATTGTTATAATAATTAATAATTTCCGGGAAAAATCAGTCTTGCGGATACTCGTTTGTTCTTTCGTTTTTGGAATGTTTTTTTGGCGCGTCGCATATTTAAATATCGACCCATGAGTATCGGTATTGTATTTTGTACTTATAATTATTTATCTATTAATTAAAATCATGAGCACAAGATTTGTTCTTCTTATTCCTCCTCTTTCACGCTTTGTTTCCTAGTTGAAAAAAAAAAAAATAATAATCCTCCTATAGGTAGTATCGTTCATGGCATTGTTTTTTTTTTTTTAAACATCGTCGTCATCGTCATCACATCAGGGTGGCTTTGCCATTGAGCACGAGAATTTCCGGAGGATCGTCCATCTGGCTCAGCTGTGGAGGAAAAAAGAAAACAAATCGAGAAATATTATACTCGTTTCGAACAAAAATAAAATTGATATCTCTCGTATATGTATATACCTTCTCGAGCTTCTCACGTCGGCGCTTGGCGAGATACTCGATTCTCTGGCCTTCGGGCGACGACATCGTCACGGGATAGGGAAAAGTGCCCTCGGGCGATCTGCCGAGGCCGATGAAGAGCCAAGTGGTCAGCACGAAGGGTATCGTTCCCACGGGAAGTCCGACCTGTGGCAACATACGAATTATACGTGTGTTATTAAACTTAGCCACGCAACGACGACGACGACGACGACGTAAACAGATCGATATTATATTGTATTGGAGATTCTCGATCGTGTGTGTATATAGGTTCACGTGTGTAACGCACCGGAGCGAAGATAATCTGCATCACGTGCTGGATGACGCCGGTGCAGAGGACGGAGACTACGGTGGCGCAGGCCACCTGGCCGTTGACGACGAGAAAACTGCCGCCGAGACTGGCCGCCGTGAGGTAGGCATTGAAGCCCCACAGGCCCCGATAGACCGTGTCCAGGGGCGCGCCCATCTGGATTCCTGCGGATCAGTCATGGCTATATAATAGTTCAATGAATGAGGAGTTTAAATAATTGAAACTCGTGCACGATAAAGCGCACGCGCACTTATACGCTTATTTTCACTTTGCCACTTGCAGATTTACAGATTCATCGGTATTCGCCATCTAGCGGCGAAGGCGTGAAGTTACATTATCCAATCTATATTCGGCGTTACGAAATCGCTCAATTTATCGCCAGAAAAGCCACCAAATGCCCTTAAAATTTCCTTAAAAATATGTCCCATAGGTTTTCGATGGAAAACTGCCTAAGCTTTCCGATGTCGAGGTTAAATATTCCGAAATTTTTCGTTTTCATAGGGAAAAAATTGAAAAACATATTTCATTTTTTTGTTGTTTTTTTTTATGTTTTCAATCGAAAGATAAAGTTTTTCTCGCGAACGAAAACACTATTTTCCAGCGTGTTGTAAAGAGGAAAGTTCCGAGCTAATAGAGAGATTAAAGTCGGCGCTGGCACATATTTGTATCTTGGATATTTCGTGCTTCTCTCGCGGACAACTTTACGTGGCCTGTTTACAAAATACATTGGTCAATCTAATTTATTCTACTACGTACTTTTCCACTTGCAAATCTACAGATTATGCCAGAATCTAACATCTACTGGCGGAAACGTACATTATCAAATTCAGAATAGAACTACTCATCAAAAATGTTGTAAAAACCACGATTTATCATCACACTGATTGTATAAGCCATTTCCAGCTATAACTGTAAAAACGAATATAAGTGTATAAGTCAAGACTTATACACTTATTTTGACTTTGCCACTTGCAGATTTACGGATACGTAGGTACTCGCCATCTAGTGACGAACTCACGAATTATTGTACTCAAAGCGGTTGAAAGCTCGTCTAATTTTTTTCGAAACATTTAATTTGTCACTCTGAATCTGCTTTATACTTTCAACACAATTGTAAACAAAAGAAAAAGGCCAATCGATGGTAATATTTTTTTCAAAGGGCTTCTTCCAAGGGCGATGATGATATACGTCAACTCACCGACTAGACTGCCGCCGAGGGCGCCGAGATAGCCGAAGAGGCAGGTGAACGGCGAGTAGATGAGCACGCTGAGATAGATGATGGCGCCGAGCGCGACGTTGTCCACCACGAACAGCTGCGACGCCGAGACTATCGAGCCACGGAACACCTTTGACAGAAGAAGAGTAAAGTTATATAGACGATACCGACGAGTTTCAATTGTTATATATAACTTATTATATTTACCATGCCCCAGTCGGGACTCGTCGCGGCGTTCATGACAAGTGTCGTCGCGTTCTCGACAATGGCCCGTTGCTCCGTTGCTATCGTACCGTTGGCTGCTGCATTGTCCTTTGTTATAGAAAAAAAAAAAGGCAGCGTACTGTATCGCGAGCTTTCGGATAATACCCACTAATGCCAATCTTTTGTTTATCGCCGAGGCCAATAAAACGCCCCGACGCATCGACTTTCGCGATTGATTTATCGGGGGTAAATGCGAAAATAACGTTGATTTCGTTTGGGGAAAAAAAAGCGATGCCTGGAATTCATAACGCGAAACCCGCAGAGGGAGAGAGAGAGAAGCTTTGCAGCAGCAGAAAAGCGCGAATTCATGCCCGCTACGCCACACGTTCGTTGTTTGATTGGAAAACGAGCGTGTGAAACGCAACACTGCCGCTGCTGCTGCTGGTAATTACATCGGATGAAAGCCGCGTCGCGCGTGCCTACGCACGGATTTTCCGACCCTTCTTTTTTCGAAACATTTTGCATTTTGTTCATCGAGTGAAAAAATTTCAAGTTCGTGCGGGTTCGCAGGATGTGAAAAAGTTTGCGGAATGCGATCCACATTGGATAAATTGCAGTATAATACACGTTGTATAATAATGCTAAACATTTGTTTCCCAAGATCGTATTAAAATTTTTCATCATTAAAATAATTAAACGCGTTAGTCACTTATAATTGTTAAACGTGATTAGAAAAAAAATCTCGAGAAATAAATAGAGGGGTCCGCCTTGAGGTAAAGGTCGATACGATTATATTCTTTGAGCTATCTTACGCGTAAAATAATAGATTGATTTTTAAATTTATGGTTTTGAAATCGCGATTCTGTTTCCCCATCATAACCACAATTTTTACCCGAAAGAAACAATTCTCTCTGATTTCCCCGCATAATTCCTCTCCCACATATAACTCGTTTCTCTTTTTATTGTTCTAATTTTTCCGAAAGTTAATTTCGTAAACTATTTTTTTATACATACATAAAACGCATCTCTGCAATTTTTATCACTCTCGTAGAAAAACCTCGCTCGCGCTCGGCCTTTTAACTTGAAAACAAAACGGAAAAATGGTATACATTTTATCTCCCTCTCTCTCTGCATAAAAAAAAGTCGACGTGAGCGGGCGCGCGTAAATCTCGACTGCTCGCTTGCGCGCGCGAAGCTTTTTTATATGTCTATTTCTCTGTCTCTCTCTACGCAAGCTCGCCTTGTGTCCTATAGTGTGTGTGTGCGGTGCAACGATGCGTATACCTTTTGCCATTCAAATGTCATAGCATTCATATTTCCTACCCCGATGCTGAAAGAATACCCGCAGAGTGAGAGAGAAGCACAGTCGGCGAGGCCAAAAAACAAAGCCGCTCGCTCGCTGCGCTACACACAGCAGCTCCTTCGCAAAATATAAAGAGAGGAATAGCGCAGTAGTGGTACGCGCAGATATATAAATATATAAATACGCAGATGTACAATACGAGGCGAGGGCATTATTTCCATTGCGCAATATGCACACGTATAATAATAGTAGTCGTAGTACAGTGGCACGAAAGCTCGATGAATAAGAGACAAAAGGAGGAAAAGTTTCTGTCAATGCTTATCATCGGCTCTCGCGTGTCTTTATCACAATGACACGTATAATGGACAACGATCGACATTCGTGCAATTTATATTCATCGAATTTAAAATTGTCCTCGCAGCTCTCCCGCGACGACGACGATCGATTTCATAATAATTCCTATACATGACACACTCGGTGTTGTATATGAATCGTCGAGTGGCTCTCTCCGAACTCTGAAAGCTGCTCTCCTATATAGATATACACGAAAGCCTCGCGCGCGCGAGCTATTGTCCACTCTGCCGCCGCATCTCCGAAGGGCCGCAAAGGGCTTCGAGCTCGCGCGCGCTGACGAGCTTATCCGGACAAGTCCTCGAGCCGGCCACTAGCATACAGAGAGAGAGAGAGAGAGTATATAAGTACAAGCTGTTGTGTGTTCGTGGCTGCGGTTAAGCTCTGGGGCAAGCAGCAGCAGCAGAGAGTCTCTGCTCGAGAGCCACACACGTTGCGTTGTAAAGCTCAAAGGTGCACGGAAGGTATAAAGGGACGGGGGGGTGATCACTTTGTTTTCTCGTGTAAGCTGCTCTCGGAGGAGGAGGGAGTCTCATCGACACTGCTCTAGGTAAAATTTCAAAGAAAGCGAGAAATACGTCTCCCTGGTACAAAGCGTCGAATTCGGTATACATACACGTATGTAACGGGCAGATTAGCAAGCTTGCGAGCTCCCAGCCACACACACGAATACACATATTCAAAGAAACGAGAAACGGGTCACGCGCTGAAACTGCTGGTACATAATACCGCACTAGGTCGAATCGATCATTCCTTTTCCTGACTGCTGTAGCGATCATTAGGAGAAAGAGAGAGAGAGAGAGAGAGAGAGAGAGTTCGACATAGAGTCGAGTCGAAAAAAATCACGTGTCCGAGCGAATCGCGGAAAACAATAAAACACATCGAGATTTCGAGTGCTGCGCTGTAGTATACAGCGCTCGACGAACTATAAAGAACAAAGGGTATAGTAGCGAGGAAATAAAGGGCGCGCCGGTGGTGGTGGAAAGAGAAAATGAGCGTCGATCTAATACGAGCTTCAGCACGATCTCTCTCTCTCTCTCTCTCTCTCTTTCAGGCTTACACTTGAAAAGTTGTTAGCCATCGCGCGCATAGGCGTGAGAGAGCTGCGAGCTTTACTCTGCTTTATCTCCTATTATTAAGATGGAGCGTAACTATGATACAGTATATACGTAAACAAGAGAGCGATCCTCGCGCGCGGTGGTGGCAGGCAGAGCGTCGAAAAACGAATGAGAAGAAAAGAAGAGAGAAAAGAAAAAGCACACCACCACCGGGCACCGCAGTCATCGAGGTCGTCGTCGTCGTCGTCGTCGTCGTCGTCGTCGTGCATGTAAAAGCTTGCGCAAGCTCTTTCTTTATTTTGCCCCAGCCTCGCACATATTATGCAGCACATTGTTTTGCAGTCTTGTGTCGAGAGAGAGAGAGAGAGAAGAGAGAATGTATATTGACACGAGAGAGCGGGCAAGAAGAGGAAGAAGAAAAAAATCATTAAGATGACCTGTCCCTCTTGTGTAAGCGCCACACAGTGGAGAGAGAGAGAGATAACAGAGATATATTGTTCCTCGCTCGGCGATGCGACAATAATAGCTCTCTCGCTCGCTCGTCGCGCGATTGCTTCTACAATTGCGTCCCCGCGCAAATTTTCCACGGATATTTTAGCTACGAGAATTTTATTTCATAAACATAGCGTCGGGGGGGTCGAGCTCTCGACTCACACACGGAGATTAATTGAGAAAAAAGCGAGAGAGAAGAAAGAGAAAAGCGTCGTTACACGCGCGCATCTCGAGAGCGTGTGCTATGCTGCTACGTGTACGCTTGGCTACAGTTTCCTTTTGGCTTTACCCGAGCACAAGCAGAGAGCCGCGCCGCCGACCAACTCCCCCTGGAGAGCGCTCGGAGGCTGACCTACATCGGCAGCGGCGGCGGCCTGTGCACTGCACTGCACCGTCGCGCGCGACCAACGACGTCGACGAACGATGGAGAGAGAGAGAGAGAGAAAAAAATGAGAGAGACGTCCAGTGTATATACACCTGTGTCGGATATATACGTAGCCCTGGCATAGCACACATCCTTATCGTGTTTATATAGACAGTTGGGTTAAAAAAAAATGATGCGTATTTTTGTTTGTCCTAAGGTTTACTGCAGAATGAGAATTTTTGAGCTTGCGGCGATTCGTGCATTCTTCCATATGTTTAAAAAAAGTTATTCGGAGCATCGTTCAAATATGTCATTGTCGTCACGACGTAGAATTTTTTCAACTGACGTAAGCATTTCAAAAAGTTTTACGCGATAAGCGTTAACGAGAAAGTTTCAACTTTCCCTGCGTATTAATTTTAAACTTCTAAAACTTTGTTATTCAGAGAGAAAAAAATCTTTAATTTTACCCTAGTTATATACGCGCAAGCTTAGAAGGTCTAATTCAACTTGCCTTGCATTTTTTTTTTTTTTAATACTTGCCAATTTTCTATCCACCCTTTGACATTACAATTCTCGTCGGCGCTGCAGTGTTACTCGGGATCTTTAATTTAAAAATTATGCTGCGCCACGGTAAAGACACGAGGTGAAAGAAAAAAACGAGCGTCATAATACGCGTCTGCGATTTCATTTAGACCCAACGGAGAGGAAACAAAAGAGTTGCACAAAAAAAAAATTCAAAAGAAAAAAAAGGGAGAAGAAAAAAAGGTGAAAGAAAAGAAAAGACAGAGGGAAAATAAGGCGTCGTCCGGGGTAATTCCGGAACCGTGCGGCAGTTATTACACGGCAGCAGCAGAAATTCAATGCGACGCGTAAAGAGTTGTATGTACGAGGTAGTGTCGAGCCGAGTTACGCTAATCCCTCTCGCATACGCACAAATGTAAAACGTGATCTCGCGTAAAATTTCAATTATCGCGCGCGGCACGCGTTTCCATATGGGTTGTTTTACGCGACGCACACACTTACCACCAATGCTGCATCGGCTGAAGCCAAATTCATGCGATCCTGGGCGTTCTTGAGCACGAAGAGGAGCAGCAGCTCGGCCAGATTGAAGGGCATCGTGAGGCAGGGGTAGCTGCCGTGGCCGCAGCCTCGCCAAAAGTACGCGCTGCAGCAAAATTAGCATTGTAAAACAGTACATTACGTCGTTATAATTGCGTTATGAGATTTTATTCGAAACTTACATGAAGACGACGCAGAGCAGAGCCAGACTTATGCTGAAGCCGTCGAATCCGGGTGAGTAGACTAGAGGAACGAAGGTGTACGAGACCGAGCCGAAGATCAGCGGATTGAACACGGCCAGGCCGTTGTCCAGATTGACTCTAGGCTCTCTCAACAACTATATACAGGATGCGAAGAATCAATCGTTAGTACGGTGCATATTTTCCTTTTTTTTTTTCATTCATTCATAAGTGACGCTGAGACGCGGTGGCGGCGGAATTGAATTAATCGAATGCTCGAGCAACTCCGAGTCATCGTAGTTGTCGCGCTCTATTCGTCATCCTCGTCGACACACGATACTCTCGCGCGGAAAAGAAAACGGAAGCGCGAGCATCTCGTTGTAGTACTACATATCCGAGGAACGAAATTCGATCCAATAAAACCCGAGAGAGAGAAAGCCGAGTCTAACGAGCGTCGACCTCTAATAGCTCCTCTATAATAATTCGTTTGTTCGCCACCGTTTTCTTTTCTTTTTCTTCGGATTGCCGAGAGCTCTATATTAACTTCCTCTTTCCGCACTCGCGCGTACGTCGCGGAAAAATTGCAAGAAACGATCGCGTACGCGCGTTACGTGTATTTGCACAGTTGAAAAACGAGTAATATCCGATCGCGCGCATATATAGATAATAAAGATGTGCATCCCGCCTCGAGCAACTTACTTACACGCGTGCATAACGTGTGCCGCGCAGTGTGTCGCGCGCAAAACAAGTAGAGCGTGTATCATCGGCTATAAAGGTTACTTACTACGGATATCAGGTGTCCGAGGAAACCAGCCGCCGAGCAGACTGCGAAGGTGCCCGGTGCCACCGACATCACCGATCCCATTAGAATCACTCCGCTTATGGGATTGTTGGCGAATACGCACTGAAAAGGAAAATGGGGGTGGGGGAAAAAACATAGACGAAAATGAGATTCCAATGCACAAGAGACCAAATGTAAACTAGGCTACGAGGTAATGTACGTATATGTGCTCGAGTGACATTGGGGCAAACGCATGCGAACACCAGCGGAGCAGGTGCATACGTAACGCCGGCCATGCGGACCGACGAGAGAGGCCTGATTTCTAATCACACGAGCCACACGGCTCGTGGTGGTTCTCAATGTCCCCCTGGCTCGTTAGAAAGTGAAAAATAGCAGCATAGTGTGTGCCGCAATTATGACGCGCTTTGCCTTTACATAATGCGCGTGCGCGCACACACACACACATGCAGTGTTTTGTTTTATTAGTTGCCGATCGACGCGAAGCTGTTCCGTCGCGAAAAATACACATTATACATCATCGAGCGTGGAGGAGAGACGAGCTCGTTTCGCACATCGAGGAGACCATAAAACGGCGATATATTGTAATGACTCTCCGACTACACGCCGTTCGCGGATGATGAGTTGCGAAAAATTACGTGCGCGGGAACGATAAGCATCGCGTTAATCGTAAACGATTTTTCTTCTACTCTTTGCTGCCGATTTTTAATCGCGATCGGCAAACAAAACTCGCGCGAGCTTTTATGACAGTTACAATTAGCGCTGCATCTGATCATCTCTCTGTGTATGATTCGCTGCGATAATCCCGAAAGAATCGCGCGTGTGTATAATTTACACGATTTATTGTCAATATATGCCGAGAGATTTGCGCCGAGAGGAATAATAGCTCGAGCTTTTAATAATTATTCGGTGCACTTCCGTGATATAACGATCCTGCAATCGGCAATTCAATTTTTTTCATTTTATACGCAACGATCTCGGCCCAAATTTGCCTTGTTACGCGCTTATAAAGCGCAACGAACCAAAAATATAAAAAATAAATTAATTCGTAACGCTGATTTATATATGTCAGCGCGGTGGTCTACGCATAATTCGTCCCATGCGCATAGGGACTCGCGACGACGATTTAACGCCAGATCTACCTTGTCGCTGCCGACACATTACCAACGCCATAAATGATTAGCACTGTACGTTACACACGAGAATTTTTACGTAAGGCTTAGAACGAGCGAGTTACTCAATGTGTTGCGAGCTGCAGATATCACACGTTTTTTTTCTTTTTTTTTTTTAATATCGCGCTCTTTTGTCTCTCTCAATAATCAACGGAGCGTTATTCGCAGAGTCGAAAAACTTCCCAACGCGCCGCGCCGCGGAGCTGTCGATAAAAATCGATGAAATATAAAGGATATTAGCATTTTCAATGGCAAAATAAATAACTATGTAGTACGCTCGCTCGGTCTCGGTGCGGCGCGTGCATTGGAATTGTTAATCAGCTCGGCGGCGGCTGCAGCAGCGCCTCGTTGCATCACTACCAGTGGTACAACGTAAGCTTGTTGTTTTGGTTGTTGGATTGTTTGTTGGCAAAGATGACGATAGAGAAATAAAAAAAGATGAGAGGAAATGGAAAACCACGTGGTTTTATGTTGGTCTCGCGAGCCCGCTCGTATTTGCATTACGTATATATGTACACATACCTGTGAGAAACCTCTAACGAACGCCACGATGACTTTCATCGCGGTCCAGCCGGGCCCATCTTTCGTGGCGAGGTAGTCGCGCAGCAGCGGACAGTCGCTGCCCAGCGTCGCAAAGTTGCCATTTATCTGTACGCGTGCAGTGCACATTGTGTGTTACATACTTTGTTTTTTTGTTTTTTTTTTTTTTTTTTATAAATCATTGGGTTAATGGCAATCGTACGATTTTGTGAGTGTGAAATGTGCACACGTGCATGCACAACCGATTTCGTCCGCCGCGAACCGCGGTTGCTTTATAAACATTAATATTTGTACGTAGTCGATGTGACCGCGAAAAATAAGTAGAGTTTCTCGGATATACTAATCGGCCGATGCAAAACAAATTCATTCGTCAATGATAAGCTCAATATAATAGCGCGAGTTTATCGCGTCTGGACCTTGCGAAAGAGCTTTTCGTATGCAAAATATTATGCTCGAGCGTTATTGACCGGCGATTGCGATTTCAACTATATACTCGATTGAAAAATAAAAAAAAACCAAAATGATACGAAAGAGGTGAAAATGTCGCGCAACGGAAACGAACTCGTGCGTTACCGATCTCTCGCGATACACGCACGCACTTCCGGTCGAAAAAATCAAACAAGGTTCACAAAACACACTCGAGTTTGTTGCTGCTGAGCGATCTCGAGATGGAAGGATTACAAAATAGTACGCAACTGCCTGCTTGTGTAGTCGGTAAGGCACCCTTTGCATCTCCGGTTGCAGCTGCTCCTGTTGCTGACGCCGATTATCGTACTCCCGATCGTCATCGTTATTGTTGAGCCTTTGGTTCTGTAGCTGTTGCTGCTGTGGTAAGTCACCGTTGATCGACACCATGATCCGGAGTATCTCGTGTTTATGTACAACTACTCGTTGGCACTCGGAAGAACACGGACTCCGGCAACCACCCGACTATATCGGCATCTCGTTATATATTAAATGTACCTCCTGCAGCTTCTCTTACACATATCTTAGATCTCTCTCTCTCTCTCTCTCTCTCTCTCTCTCTCTCTCTTGCGTGTACCCGCGCCTCGGTATATGTATGCATGTGTGTGTGTATTGCACGCGTGCATATATATGTTTGTGACGTTTTTCTCTCTCGCGAGAGCGCAATGCTCCCCTACTTTTCTCTCTCTCTCTCTAGATTCTGCAGCATGCGGCTATATAACTCCGATACGTGTGCGAGAGAGAAGGAAAGAGAGAACTAACCGGCGCGCGATATGTGCAATTATTAACGCTAATAAACATGAACGTGGTGCGCGCGGCGCGCCGTATCGGCCGGGCGCAAAAGCCGATATAATAAGTGCCACTGCACATGCATGGCGAGCGAAAGTGGAGACGAACAATCGGAAGATGAGTAACGATGTATTTTTTAATTAGCGCCGCGGAGCGACAGAAACAGAAAAAAAAACAGAGACAGAGGATTGTCAAAGCCTCGCAATGGCGTGTCTCTTCCCTTATCGCGCGCGTATCGCCCCGCAGTGCACGTGACGATCGTATTGTTTTGCGCGAGAATCGTTTATTATTTTTGAGGACAGATTTTTTCCTTCTTCCTTGGCGTATATAACCGACTCATTTACGTTTTTAATTATATAATTACAATAAAGCCAATATATTAATACACACACGTGCGTGTCGGTGCGTATACGAGCGCGAGAGAGAGATCTCGTTACTCGCTGCTGCCACTGCTCGTATTTATCGAGGCTGATTTATTGGAATGTTTTTAATTATTCAGGCACGTGCCGCGTTGTACACGCAAAAGTACTACGCACGCAACATTAACTGTCAAAGTTGCGTTCGCGCGCGCGGGACTCTCAATGACACAAAACCTCTCCTCCTGTATGCACCGCTGACAAGCCGCTGATTGAGTATTATATATGTAACAAATTGCGATATTGCACGCCGATTACACGTTTTTTTTTTCTTGTTTGGAATCTCGTAATTACCGAAGGTTTTAATGAGTGGAGATTTAGAAAATTGAAAATGTATAAAAACTTACAGTTTAATTCTCAAAAGGCACTTAACAGCTACTAAAAAATAAGAAAAAGAGAGATAAACTTAACGTAATTTTAAAAAAGTCCATTTTACACAAACAGTTTCGCTAAATTTCATTAAAAAAAAAAAAAAAAAGAAGACAAATTCTCAATTTACAATCAAAATTTTTTTCTCTTTTTTTTTCTATTCCACGACGTAATTGGGATGTACGACCAGCATGGGATCGTCCTCGTCCTCCTCCAATTTCTCTCTCATCGATGTCAGCGGAATGATGACCTGGTCCGTGTAGATCAGCCTGTCGAGGATCTTCTCGATCAGCACCTTCCTCTCCAGTAGTTCGTCCTCCGACTCGATTTGATCCTGAATGGCGTCCAGATACCAAGCCACCAGCTCGGATTTTCTCAGCGCTGATTTTTCGTTGTCCTCTGTAAAAGTAAATTGGCGCTTTTGTAATTTCGTGCGTGAAAAATAACACATGATCTTAATTGCAAGCGTTGCTTACCGCTTTCTTCAAACTGTTGTTCCTGAGCTCTCATGTGTAGAATAATGAGATTCGACAGATTTTTATACTCCTCGTAAGACATCGTGAGCTTTTTGGTTGCTGGACGCTGAGATGCCTCTGAAGCAGCTATAAAGTTCAACAAAATGAATATAAACCACTCTCACAATTATTTTATTCAATTTAAAAACAAAATTTTACCGTCATCATGGTCAGTCTCCATAGCATTGAGTCTTTCCATCGCTGCAGGTGCTTCGTCGTCGTGTAATTCTTGATTTTCACCTGCTGCATCTGTATCCAAATCGATATCCGGTTGTTCGACGCGAACTATGCTCTTGCTCAGTAATCGTCGCGCTTCTCTCACGTGTCTCTCGGTCACTTCATCTTGACACTCCAATTTAGCCAGGGCCTCCGACAAACGAACCAAACTTTCCAATTGTCTCACGGTTACACGCCAAGTTGCTTTTCTTCCTCCCATACCTTCTCTTTGTCGCAAGTTGGTATATGTGTTTATTAACATTACTCCGGCGGCCTGAAAGAAAAACGATTCAATTTGTTACATAAAACTTATTTATAAAAATTGAAATTCAAATCAAGGGCTTTGATTGCTTACCGCACTGATGATTGGTTTAAAGTGTTTAGCAAAGCAAATATATCGTAGAATTTCTTGCTGGGTGTACAGAGTGTCAATTGTAACTAGATTATTGCTGTGTAAGTCGACGATTTTTTTGGCAATCGCGTTATCAATGATCTCGTTGCACTCGTCAATGAGGATAAAAAAGAGATCAAATCTTGACATAATTGGCGCAGTTAATAAAACATTTTGTTGCAATGATTTCGATCTGTCATATCGTCCACCGATCGGATTTGCAGCAGCTAAAATAGATGTTCTTGCATTTAAGGTAGCTCTTACTCCAGCCTAGAAAAAATTCAATAATTGAGTTTAGTAATAGAACTATTGTAGTAAAAAATATAAATATGCTTACTTTTGCAATAGATATCGTTTGTTGTTCCATAGCTTCGTGAATAGCTACTTGATCTTTTGGATCCATTTTATCAAACTCGTCTATACAACAGATGCCATTGTCAGCCAACATCAGTGCTCCAGCTTCAATAACAAAATCTGATGAATCTTCATCTCTCACTACGGCAGCGGTTAAACCTGCTGCACTGGAAGCTTTACCCGACGTGTAAACAGATCTTGGAGTTATATCTGCAACTTGTTTGAGAAGCTGCGACTTGGCAGTACTTGGATCTCCAACGAGGCAAATGTTTATATCGCCTCTCAATGTTGTACCTTCAATTGTAGTTTTTGGTACACCTCCAAACAACATGAGTAAAACACCTTTCTTTACCTCATCATTTCCATGAATAGCAGGGAACAAACTTGCGACTAAATTATTGTACAAATTCTTGTCTTTGCTCATATCGTATATTCTGTTCCATTCATCAGTAGACATTTGTTTCTTCATTTCTTCTTGATTTTCACAGTTCAGTCCAATATCTGTTCCTCCAAACTGCACAAATTTTACAATTGTAATATAAAGATATGCAATTTGAAATATAATTTAAATAAAGAAAGAGAGATGCTCACCCTTGTACTTGTAGGCGTTACACTGCAAGCAAGGAAAGCCATTCTGTAATTCAAGTCTCGGACACCAAGAGATTTCAGTCCTCTGACTCCTTCACCTTGTTCTCCTTGTTTGTGTCTTGATCCTAACTCAGCTTTGGCACCTGGCATCGATATAGAGCCAACATCAGGTACCACAATTAATGTTCCCGTAAAATCATATCTAAACAAAGAAGTTTAATGAATAAAACGTAACTTTTACTATAGAGAAAGTAATATACAAATTCATAGAGATATAATGACTCACCGATCCCCAGCTTGAATTGTTTCAACAGCTTCAGCTCTCAAAATAACCTCAAGTGAACGAGGGATACAACCTCTGGGTAATTCTTCTTGCGTTTCCTGAATTCTAACTTTTTGAAAGTCAACAAATTCTGATTCATCAATGTTCAACAAAAATCTTCTTCTATTACTGCACACAGGATTGACACAAATTGTCGGATTGGTAAACTAGTATTTAATATAAATAAACATATTAGTTCATTATCAAAAGATAATGATATATAATAAACTTATAGATTATACTTTATACTCACTTTAAATTGTTGCTCAACATTTTTAATAACTCCATTACAATCAAGACACAAGAAAGTTCCTGACACTAGCTCTGGATGAACAGGATGAGTACGTACAACTTGACCCGATATACGAATGAGAGTACCAATTTTGGAGGTAGTAAGTTCACGGAGTTTGTGTCTTGTGGGAACATCAACTAAACTCAAGTAACATTCTTTGGGCTTTGTTAATCCCGCTTGATCCTTCACATAATTTGTTACAGCTTGACACAAGAAAGGATTGACCCTGCAAAAGCATGAATAGTAAAAATAGAAATAAAATCATTGTTGAACCTGAGAGGCTTGGTTTGTTGCCTACCTGTAGTATTCTTCAATCAACGACGTTGACAAAGCTTGATTGTATTTTTCAATGTCTTCAAATGACACTTCCAAGGTGCTACGTTCAGGGCTAACCAGATCCTTGGCTTTTTGAAGATATTTGAGAACTCCATCATCTTTATACCTACCATAACACAAAATATAAAATATTTTTACGTGAAAAAACTATCAAGCAGAATAATGAAGCACAAAAGAACAATAAATCTCACTCTTCGAGGAATTCTTGAAACAACTTTTGACACTGCGTTCCCACGTCGTCGCGCACCCTCGACTGTCGCGCAACTTGATCGCCGAAATCCATGACGTCGATTAAAAAAGTAAATAAATAAACAAGTTTTATTTGTATATCGCAACGATAAGGCACACGATCAGAAAATCAACGAACGCGAGCCCAAAACAAGTTTCACTTGCAGACACACGATTCGATGCTCTCTCTGTGTTTATACGCGAGCGTTGCACGACTCGTTGTTTTGGCGGGAATTCTAGTAGACGCATGTCCGCCGTGTTGCGGTATAAACATGCCGGCAGTCGGCATGGTACAGTACTGCTGTCACGGCGGTAGAGACCGCCTGTCGCGACGGATAATACAGCTTTGTCTGCGATATTCAAATTTTTGTGTCAGTGATCTCCATTTATTTATAAAAATTGTACATTATTCAAGAATAATCACTTTGTTTTATCAAACTAGAAATGGAGCAGCGCGTGCTACGCACGCGCGTTTGAATTAAATGGTGTTGAACTTTCATATTATTTTTTGACAGTGCAGACAAATTTTA